>LBNU01039247.1:27895-82255 GCA_014162995.1 Artemisia annua
TTTTAAATTTTTAAAAATTTTTTTTTTTTTTTTTTTTTTGGGAAAAAAAAGGGGGGGGGGGGGGGGGGGGGGGGACTGGGGAGGACGTCCGGTCCCCTGTTCGCTTAGTCTCATGTTTGTTCATTTAATCGACTAAATAACATTGTAGTCCTTTGTTTAATAAAATAAAGAAACCGTACACAAAATAATTATGTCCTAACTATCTATAAAATGTCCGGTACATTTACAGTCAATAAGTGACTTGACCCAATAATTTGATACTACATTTTTTTTGCTATTTATTGAAAGGATTTACACCAGTAGATATGCTTACCGTTTGTATATGGTTATATGAGTCATAAATGTGGTTGGTTTGGTACATGTTTTCTATAGGTCAGGCCCTTACCTTTGATCAAGGTATTGGATACTTTTTCAAATAGTAAACAGAAATTGTCCCCTATTCTTGCATCAACTATTTGTACAATGCACAAATCAACACTTGTTTCATGCAATAATGAGTTGTATAATACTATTGGGAAAAAATATGGGCCTGAATTCAATGAGATGGGACCAAGACTATAAAATTTTGCAATTTGTCAGTTTGCTTATTTCAAGCACATGCTAGCTGCCATATTAATTTGGACCATTTCTTGTGTTTAGGGTTTGGTTGGTGACAAGTTTTTCATTCATGGTGAGGAGCACTTATTCAAAAGGTTAAAATCGGTGGGTAAACCCGAAACCGTGCATTTTTTTGAGTGCCGACTGACTTTTCTCTATAAACCTGCTTCAGGCAAAGAACAATTTTTTCAGTGACTTTTAGTCATGAGTTGAGATTGAACTCATTACTTATTTTTTCAAAAGCTTTCATTAACCGGTTAACCGAGCGTTTGTGATTAGAGAACGATAGAATTAGAGCTATGCCCTGATGGTTTGGTGAGAAATACGTATGAGATATTCTTCATTTTAAAATGAAAAGATTAGCATATACAAAATGTAAGAACACCCTTTAAAAATGATCAAGAACCCTTTGCATTATGTCAATATACTCGATTCCAGCTATAGCAAAAAACTAGAAACAACTTCTCGATATGTTTGTCTGGTTGAGCTAGGATTCCGCTACACTTAAATTAATCATCTCTAAATGAAAATTTAGGATTTGATCGAACAAACTTAAAGTTTGAGTCCAATTCACAGTCAAATTGGGACCGAACCGATTCTAGTCCAATGCTACATAACTTGTACTATTCGGTCCGGTTTCTTGATGGTTCTCTTTATTTTGTTGTGTTGCACAACCCTAAATCATACATGTAAGAACAAACAAAAGTCCTAAAAGAAGATTCAAAAGAATTATGACAATTCAAACTTTCAAAGATCACTGTCAAATTATATACTAATCCTTAACATGTCTAGTCTTCTATACCTTTTTCGTAGTCTTTTGTTTTGTTATGTTATAAAAGATAGAGTAGTACTCTAACATAAATGCAATAGTTATTTTTTCCTCAAGGTTTTCCTATGTTGCACTTTTTTGGTGGTTTGTAAAATAAATTACATGATGACAGGTTTCTTTTGTAAGGTCTTTTTGTAAAAGCAACTTTAGTAAAATATGATAAGATTCATATAAACTTTAACCGTTTCTAAGGTAGTCTAATGCTAAGGTTGTGTTTGGTGCGAGACTTATAAGGGCTTATAGGGTTTAAGTTTTAAAAATAAGCTAGTTTATTACTCCGTAAATAAACTTTGTTTGTTACACAGTCTCAGCTCCAGCCTATTTCGACAAAGATACCCTAAATCGAGATGTGATCAGACAGTGTTCGAACCTTACTATGTAAACATTTTAAACTAACAAAAATTTGACAAAGTGAAACAAACTCAACACCTTTTCATAAATAAAGTCAAGTAAAGCACTTTAAGATGGTAATTGTTTTGACCATCTACCATTTTCATTTAGTGAATTCATGTCTTTGATGTGGATATATGCATGGAAGAGGGGTGATAAAATTAAATGCAACACATGGAAACAAAATATATGTTATTATTCATTAACATGGTCCCCTAAAAAACATGTAACTAGTACAAGGTTCAATCAAACAATTAAACCATGGTGAAACACCATAGACGGGACAGCGAAACGAGCAGAAAACGATCTCGATAGATCATCACAATCATCCAACATTAACCCTTGATCGAAATTTTGTGCATATTCACTAGGATCATAGCTAAATTGTGTCGCATTTGAAACTCGACACACATTCTTCTTTTTCTTAGTCTTCTTATCTTTCTTGATCTTTCTCCACAAAATTCTCCAAATGGGCGAGTTCAAACTCATGTCTAGGCTCATGGTGATCAAGACGTTGTTATCGGTCTTGAATTGTCGTCGAATGTGGCTACGGCAGCCCAAGTTGCACCAACTAATGGTTGCTTCCATGGCTAGGAGGTATGAATGGAAAATGGGAATGTATTTAGTTAGTTGTAGGTATGGGGAGGATCTAAGGAACAAAAACCAACCTCACTTTTAATGTGTGTTGTAGATGAGTTTATGGACATATTTGGTATCTTATACTGACTAGGAATGCCACCTTGTGGCTGGATTTATTGTACATATAGTAAGTTTGGTTTCTTGTAAATAAATGTGCGAATGTTGATGTAGGTCATTTCAATCAACCGATTTATATAAAAACGAAAACTAGTTAAAAGTGATAATCCATGGAGATACAAGTAAAAAAGGAAAGGGAAAATGACAAAATAATCAATTTTACAAATTTATTTTATTAAAATATATATATATATATATATATATATATATATATATATATATATATATATATATATATATATATATATCCCTCCCAAAGTGAATAATTGCATATATATCCTCTGTACAATTTTTTGATGCAGATAGTACAATGATTTTTATGCATGCTTTGGATATATATGCAATTATGCATTTTCGGAAGGATATATATGCAAAAACCCCAAAAAAATACTTAATTTATATCTGAAAAACTAAACTATCTATAAAACTAGCAAGTTGTTGTTACATTTTGCGGATTTTAAACAAAAAATCGCAAGATCTTACTAGCTTTTCTAAAAAAAAATCGCAAAGTCTTTTTAGCTTTTCTATACTCGATTTTGCCATAAAATCCGTCAAGCAAACTGTAAAAATACGTTTGTGTAAAGGAGGTGCATGAGAAAAAGTGGATGGTCGGTTTGTAAATAAAATTGACTATTAAGACTTTGCGATTTTTTAAAAAACTAACAAGACCTTAAAATTCTTTTAGAAAAACTAGCAAGACATTGTGATTTTTTTTAAAAAAAACTAGCAAGGTTTTGCTATATTATGCGGATTTTTTTTTTTTTTTTTTTTAAATTCACAAAATGTAGCAATACCTTGCCATTTTCATTCTTAGTTTGACTTTTTAAATAAAAATTAAAAATTTGATGAAATATGTTTATAAAAATTAAAAATTAGTTATTTTTTTGCCATTTTTATAAAAATAAAGCAACTAGTTTAGTTATAAGACCGGATACAATAGCAATTGTTAAATTATCATTATTTTCATGTCACTGTCACACCACACTATTTTCATCAACTTGTTAGAAGTTACGGATAAAATTAATGAATATGTCCGGACTCGAACTCGAGACTTCGGGATTGCACACTTTACGTATGAGTTTCAATAATTAATAATTATTATATTTAGTTATGAATAATTATTAAATACACGATATATAAACTTAACGGTCACTAACGACCGTTAGACGAAACATGAAGGACTAGATATGGAATAGAGTTGAAGAAGGCTTTGGATTGGCCTTTTTTGACCCATGGCCGGCCGATCCATGCCCCTAGGGCTTTGGATTGTGTCTTGTGCTCCAAGTTGATGAATGAATATATATAGAGGACCCCTCTCATTCATTCATTCATCCCTTGGTTCCATAGCAACCAAACCACTTCTTTCTTCTCATTCTTTTGTGTCTAATCGATCCTTTGATTGATAGGACCAATAGTTTAAAGTTTGTTTCGTGTAGCAAGAATCTGGCATTTCTTATTGAAACGCTAATAGTACGTGTGTGTGAGAACGAAGTGTTAGCATACTTTTGCTAACGGTGATCTTGCCCTTTTGACTTCTCTAAGTCGATCCATATAAGCCCTCACCTAGGGTTTATAAGTTCTTGTTCAAGTGATTTCTTGTTCTTGCTAGAATTTAAGAGGTACGCATTTCCTTTTATGTTTGGTTAATTAATTACTTGTATTTGATCTTTTCCGCTGCGTACTCTTTAATGTTTATGTGTTTATATCTTTTATATTATTCACATATTCCAACACAACTCACTCATCATTTAACTATACTTCACTAAACTCACACAATTACAAAAAAAAAAAAAAAACACTCACAAACAAACATTCTTCTCAATCGATGGTCACCATCATATTTCATTATTTCTTCTCGATTATGTATGCCTCACTGCAGTTTTTAAACTTTTATGGTTCTAAGGAAATGACCAAACTTTATTATATGTGATTTCAGTTTATATTGATCTTTAAAAGTCAACTATAAATTTAATATATTCAAGCATAATCTATAACAACTTATTGCATTTGACTTTGAGTGATATAGTACGTGATTCTATATAAGTGGTGATAGGTGTTATCACGTGATCGATGACCTCTAGCTGAGTCACTGAAAAGTTTATTGCAGAAAGATGAAAAGGGCCACGTTACCAAATCAAATCAAACATCACTAATAACTCGATTAGTTGCTTTGAAAAGGTGATTTTAATTCGATCATTACTATTATTTTCAACTTAACTCAATTTTATGTTATATGATTAAAAAGTATAATTATTTTATAAACTGATGGGATTGTCCTCACTTAAAATGCAAATTATTGCTTGTGTCATTACAAAATCTGAAACTCTATTTTATACAAAAAAAAACAACACCAAGGTCTTTTAATCTCATGTATATGTAAAATTATAGAGAATAAAACTTTTCATGAAACATATTACACCAAGTTGATAAGGATTTTGCTCTATATTATATTTATTTTTATTTATTTATTATTTAATTTATTCTCAATATATTCATAATGAAAAATTACTTTTAAAATTTACCCCCTCATTTCTCCTATGAACCGCCTACATCCTATCGTGAACCCCTTCATCCTCCCTTTAATCCCCTCCTTTCTCTCACCATTTTCTTTCAAGAAGTTTTACGAAATTAGTTTTTTTTTTTTTTTTTGTAACCATGGTTTCCGACTTTTTGGCCGACTAATCCACCCGGGGTTTGAACCCACCGCCACACAGACTCTAATCCACGGGGTTTCCGACTTTTTGGCCGACTAATCCACGGGGTTTTGAAATTAGAGTTTTCTCTCTTCTCATTAACCTGCAACTTTATATCTTTACATTTTCTATACACTTGCAAATATTTATTATTCTTAACCGATTGCAAAATTTTATTATTCTTTACCGACTTATTGTTCCCATCTATTAATTTTTTTTCACATGATTTATTTTTGTAATAAAAATCTAACGATCTTTCTAAAACAATGTTAACAACATAAATGATTATAAGTTATCCTTTGTGATTTGTATAAACTGGTATTTCTTCAAAGTCTTAAGTAAAGTAGATTTTTTTTTTTTTTTTTTTTTTTTTTTTTTTTACAAAATCTGTGAATACAATACGATGTTATGTGATATAAAAAGTAATCTTGACATTTAGAAAAAATAGTTATAGTTTTAACAATATAACACACAAATAAGTCAGTTTTAGTCATAGTTTTTTGCAAATTTCCCTTTTAATTCCATAATGCAATACGAAAATTAGCTTGTAAATCCTTATAGTTGTTATGGTTTGTACAAATCACTTTAGCTATTTTAAAAAATTAACTAGTTATAACAAAATTTGACTTTGAGTATAACAATTACTACACTTATACCCGTTACCTCAATGCAACATCTGCTTTTCACACATTCATCAGACTCATTGTCAAAGAACCGTAATAATGACCATTAAACCCAAATTTATTAGAAAACCCAAAACAAGTCAAAACACCACGCGAGCAAACCATTCATTTAGTCAGGTTCCTCACCAAATGTGTGCACAAAACCACCCACCACGCGTAATGGTTATGCTGATGTTTTAAATGACCGCTTGTGATCCTTGTGCTTCATGCATCAACGACTACACTATTAGGGGTACTCTAAATAGTTACATAAGTCTTTTTTTGTTCTTATGATATACAAACTACTTTATCAAATGATAGTAATCATTTACTAAAAAACTAACTTCATCAGAAGACCATGAATTTACAAGCTCTCGATTGATGCCACCACAAGAAGTTTACTTTGGTATAGTAACTTTTGTTTGTCAGTGTATAAAAAGCATTAGGAATGAATACCGGAACCACTAAACAAAAAAAAAGGAACAAGAACAGACACACTTGTTTTGCTCGACGTCACAACCACGAAGTGACCATGAATGAAGTGCATTGATGACCACGAGCATGATCCACCCTAAGACGAGCTGAACACTAGCCGTGCAGATGCTCTAATCACCTCCCATTTATAAAAGTTTATATAGCTATAAAGTAGTTGCAATTCATGAAATTATCATTTGTTTTTTAACATGTCATACTTAAAATGACTTAATTCTTATTAGCTTACGAGATTGTAAGTTCAGTTCGTTATTTTGGATGAGCTCCTTCACATTTACTTTAAAAAAATTCTATCAGATTTTTAAGTAAGCTAGTCTGTGCACAAAACCCATAAGAGCGCTCTTTAAATAAGCTAATCCAAACACCTTCCTTTAAAAGTTTCAAGATAACTCGATTTTATTAGCAAAACTTTATAATTAAGGACTGTAACTACATTCAAATTTTGAGTCGATTTATACTAACATTTCGTATTCAGATTTGTATACATGAGCGAACAAGCACGAGCAAACCCTGACACCGCATTAAGAACCTCAGGCAACCGTGTTGTCAAATTCACCACCATCGTATCCTTTATCTCAACACACAACTTCTCGTAGGTGTCCTCCTCCACCACCAACCGCAGCTTCAATGCCTCCACAACGATCTTTTGCTCCTCAATCACTTCCATATCATCAATCTCATAACTTGATAACTTCTTAGCAATGTCTTTATTGCACCATTTTTCAAATTTTTGTGATACTTTGGACAATTCTTTTCGGGTTTCATCACATTTCTCTTTCATTTTCGTTTTGTTTGATTGTAATTGAGCAATTGTATGAATATCCTCAGCAAATTTCTCCATTGCGGTTACTGTATCTTCTTTAGGAAGTTTATCAAGTTCGTCTAGCCATGCACGTAACAATGATTCTATTTTAGGATATTGAGGCTTTAAGTTGTGATTTATTGTGATAATTAAGTTATGTTTGAGCCAATTGTCGAGTGATTTGATGTAATTCTTTTGGTGCAGAATGAGTTTTTTGAACTCGGTACACCAGATTTTTACGCGATGATGGAGTTGTTGTGTGTTGATCAAGTCATGATCACTTGTTTCATTTGGAAGTTGCGAGTTTTGCAAGGCGTGAATGACTATTATTTGGTGTTCGTGTTGCTTTTGCATGTTCTCCCACATTATCCTCATCCTGCAAATGAGTTTTTGTGTTAGATTCAAACATTTATAAAAAAACGGTACTTGTAAATTTACACATAAAACATGACAACATATTATTAATTTGTTACCAGGCATAACGATATTTGTAAAAGTACGTTGTTGTATATGATCGGTAAAAAGTATGTTTTTGTCATTGGTAAAAATTCGGAAAGTACATTTTATTATGCAATTAGTCTTTCGAATCTAAACTTACTCTTGAACGAGTTGAACAAGTTTTGGATACAATTGCTCGTCACGAAGGAGATTGATTTCTGCAATGGTGGAATCGATGGACTGCATGTCCACAGTGTATCTTGTGTGTAAATGATTTACGTTTGCTTGTGCACGCTCCAGTGAGTCATTACTAGCACCTCCTTTTTTAAGTTTATTTAGCGATGCAATCTTTTTCTGGTATGCATATTTCATATCTTCACCAGCCTGTTGATCATTAGTAGAACGAAAAGAGTATGTTACTATGTTATGTATTGTCACAAAGGTGTCGAAGATAGGATTGACATACCTTCGCTTGATTATACAGTTTCTTCTCCCATGCTAGCATCTTGTCTAGTATTGTAGCGAGTGTTTCTTTCTCTGTGTAAACAAAGTAGTCCTTCGGGTCATTTAAAAACTGTGGTCTTTTAAACGACTTGTTCAATGTAATGACCCGCATGAGTCTTGTAGAATGATCGATAAGACCTATAAGCAAGCTTGTCAGCCATCAATATCACTCGAAAACAAATCCAATTTAAGGTATAAAAGAATCCAACAAGATCAACCAAATATGTGGTACATACTTACCTCGATTATCCCTAATCGAGTGGTGGTGCAACTTACTGGCCTCGAGTATCCTTGAAACTTCATATGCACTTTCTGAACCGCTAATAAAACAATCATCAATCTCTTTGAATACCTTCAACGAGTTCACAGTTATCTATATTTTTTGTATTTATCTTCTACTTGTGTTATGGATAAATATAAAATATTATCTAATAAGAAAATAATCTTTTTTTCTAAATAATTTTATTACTAAATAAGGTATGGTTTAGTTTTTTTGAAATGGAAAAGTCCCCACTTGGGGTTTTGTTTTATTATATAAAAGATTTGGGACAATTTCATATCTCCTCTTCTTTGTGTATATATCAAATTAAACATGAAAGTAAGGAGAGATATGCAATTAATCATTTTACGGATTTTTAAAAAAAAATCGCAAGATCTTGCTAGTTTTTCTAAAAAAAAAATTGTAAGGTCTTACTAGCTTTTTAAAAAAAATTGCAAGGTCTTGTTAGCTTTTCTAAAACTCGATTTTGCCATGAAATCTGACCGTAAAAATACGTGTGTGTAAAGGAGATGCATGAGAAAGAGTAGATGATGTGTTGGAGTATATGTATATAAGAGTATGACAGCGTGTATTTTTATCACACTATTTCTTTGTGAATAAAATTGACTAGCAAGACTTTGCGATTTTTTAAAAAAAACTAAAAAGACCTTACAATTCTTTTAGAAAAACTAGCAAGACATTGTGATTTTTTTAGAAAAACTAACAAGGTTTTGCTACATTATGCGGATTTTTTTTTAAAAATTCACAAAATGTAGCAATACCTTGTTAGTTTCATTCTTAGTTTGATTTTTTGAATAAAAATCAGGAATTTGATGAAATATGTTTATAAAAAGGGTTATTTTTATCATTTTTATAAAAATAAAGTAACTAGTTCAGTTATAAGACCGGATACAATAACAATTGTATAAATTATCATTATTTTCATGTCACCGTCACACCACACTATTTTCATCAACTCACTCATCATTTAACTATACTTCACTTAACTCACACAATTACAAAAAAAACACTCGCACAAACAAATATACTTCACTTAACTCACACAATTACAAAAAAAACACTTGCACAAACAAACATTCTTCTCAATCGATGGTCACCATCATATTTCTTCTTGACTATGTATGCCTCACTGCGGTTTTTAAACTTTTATGGTTCTAAGGAAATGACCAAACTTTATATGTGATTTCAGTTTATATTGATCCTTAAAAAGTTAAAAGTCAACTATAAATTTAATATATTTAAGCATAACAACATTCTTGTCAAGAAACTAGATGCAAAATCTATAACAACTTATTAGCATTTGACTTTGAGTGATATAGTACGTGATTCTATATAAGTTGTGATAGGTGTTATCACGTGATGACCTCTAGCTGAGTCACTGAAAAGTTTATTGCAGAAAGATGAAAAGGACCACGTTACCAAATCAAATCAAACATCACTAATAACTCGATTAGTTGCTTTGAAAAGGTGATTTTTATTGGGAAATTTGCAAAATTGTGACTCAACATTATAATTCCATCACTACAATTATTTTAAACTTAACTCAATTTTATGTCATACGAGACAGCATGACCCGTGCGATGCACGGGCTTTGTTCATCATGAAAGAATCATACATGTATTTTGGGTAAAAAGGTTTTCGGGTTAACACATAGATTTCTTTTGAATACAACATTTAAATTCATTGATTTAATCATTATAACCCATTACCATGCGATAGACAACACATCTCAACAAAGTTATATATCACAACTCTGAAACAATAGTTATCATGTATTGTATTCCTTGAAGTCTTCGTTCAACTAAGATTGTGTCCAACACCACAAATTTAATTTTCATCCTACATACTAGGCAATAATATAATAGCTATATAAGAGATCATATCCAAAAATGAGTTGCTAAGCTTTCGGTCATCATCGATTCGAAATCTGTCAAAATTATAGATGAAAACATTAATCATACATGATATGCATAGCGTAGAATCTACAAACACAAACATCTTAACTCATTACAGTAATTTAGAAAACACTTGGACAAATATGATTAATAGATATTGGTTTGTAAAAGCTCTTTAAAGCTGACATTAAGGGTGTGTTGGGTAAAAGTAGCAGTGGGCAGTAGCTGTGAGCGGTAGCCATAATTTACAGCTTCTTAAAGAAACATTAAAAAAATGAGCTTTCCTAAAAAATAGCAAAGCTCATCGCTACTTTGCCAAACAAACAATAAAAATCAAAAGCTCATTGCTCACCGCTCATCGCTCCAAAAAGCTTCAAAAAGCTCCACGCCAAACATAGCCTAACACATGGTACTCATTTTATAGATAGATATAGATTTGTGATTTTGTTTTGTTGGTAGTACGAAACACCAAATTATGATTAGAACTTGGTTTTACGAATCTCACTGTTTGAGATGCAAAGTCTTTATATTTTAGCTTGCAGATGATTTATAAATGGCATACTAAAAATACTCAAATGAATAATAGTAATAATTATGTAATTTTTTAAAGTGTCTCAAACTCGTGTGATGCACCGGTCACGTTTTGCAATTAAAAATTAAACTTTTGCTTATGTTTAAAACCAAACTTTTTTAGACAACCAATATTTCCTCGTAAAAACACATATTAATATTGTAGTTTAGTTTTAATGCATATCAACTTATAGTTTCTATATTTTCAACCTAGGCTCTTGATTTGGACCTAAACTCCATTTTTGTTATCCTATACATTTAGTGTCAACTCTAATAATCGGTGTTGTTTAAGCTTATATTTTGTGCTCATGCAAACTTATGTTTCATAATCAGCTTATTCCTTTAAAATGCTTAACCATACACATATTCAATCTATATGTATGTTGTCTTAAAAAAAAAAAAAAAAAAAAAAAAAAAAAAAAAAATCCACTTCGTGCGATGCACATACCTTATTATTTATAACCACAATTCAAGCTCAGATATACTCTATATTATTGTTTGAGGAATTACTTAAACACATTCATTTACAATTCAAGATTTGTTTTATTAATCATGCCAAATACGCGCATCTTTTGATTCATTCACTTTGTTGCATGGATATACANCACTTCGTGCGATGCACATACCTTATTATTTATAACCACAATTCAAGCTCAGATATACTCTATATTATTGTTTGAGGAATTACTTAAACACATTCATTTACAATTCAAGATTTGTTTTATTAATCATGCCAAATACGCGCATCTTTTGATTCATTCACTTTGTTGCATGGATATACAATTGCATCTCTTCATTTTTCATCGTGCTGATATGGATTAACTTCTGTATATTATAGTTCATTTTGGCAAAAAAACGTGATGGATTATGAAGCTCCTTAAGATTACAACTTGAGGAATAAACCGCCGGATCCATTAATAGAAAATACCACTGCCTACTACTAATTGAGCTACATGCAAACTAACTGAATCTTTAAACACTTCAAAGAATTGAAAATACCCATTAAACTAACTAAAATCTAAACTCGAAAATGTTCTCACGGTTGCGTGGATATTAATCATGCCAAACACTGCATACTAACAAAGATTTACAACATACTAATATAAGCGGTGTTCGTCTCAGTGAATCATTTAGTCCGTCGTTGCTGACCACATCAATTCTTCTTCAAGTTTCAAGTATAAATAGCTCTTTATTCAAATAAGAGTGAAAAATAACAAACTCAAATGAAGAGATTTTATATAATTGCATAACATGTAGAAAAAAATAGTAACTCGTCATATTTTGTTCCAAAATAATTGTATTCTTTTACATCAACAAATATATTTGATTCATATATAAACAATAAAAGAGGATTCATGCCCCATCTTAGTTGCAAAACAAAAATGTCTATGATAATGTATCTCTAATATTGGGGGTCACTGGAGTGGGTACCGGAGCTTGTGTCGTTGTCGTTGATGAAGTACCGGCTCCAATAAAGGACCTATTTCCAGCCATGAACATTATAGCCTGAGCCTAAATAACATGAGATAAACACATTCCTTTTAAACATGCTACCCGAATTACTTTCTTCTTCATCAAGAAAACTGGACACAAAAGTTGAAAATGTTAACTTAAATGAATAACATTTTCAGGGGAGATACCATCATAGACATTCACCAAGGATTCATCATAACCGGGACTGCTTGTTTAATTCATGGTGAAGCTGCAGCCAGTGTTCGCTCTGCTACACGAAATAAGCATGCAATTCAGCTAAATATAGATCATCTCTAGCTTATCATAGAATTCTCATAAAATATATCACAATAAACCTCTAAACTGTAGTATATATGATCGAAAGACAAACCTGAATTCCACCGTCATGTTTTCCTGTGATATTTAAACATAGTGTTTGCTATATTATTTGCAAATTTGTAATGCATAGTTGGCGAAGACACTAAAGAGGACTATATATAATCACCAGAAACCATAGCTTGTGAATGAGATATATGGCTAACTTGATTATCTCATTTATTGTTGAAATTCAATTTTTGCATACCAAAAGATAGACGTTATGTGGCTAACTTGATTATCTCATTTATTGCTGAAATTCAGTTTTTGCATACCAAAAGATATATATTACTCACTTTTTCTTATTTCAAACGAAAGATCATGTAAAGGAAAACTATTGTTTTTGTTCATTAAGACTACACATTACTGCATTAACTTCGTAGCTAGAGATGTGATGTGCAGTTGATTGCATAATGAAGTATTGCATTAAATGAGTTTATGAGTGACTTTGCATAATCGATTTTTGTTTGCTGATTAATGCAAGAGCAAATGAATGCACATTTCATCTTGAAAGCTCTTAAAAGCTGCAAAATAAGCTCGGCATGTTGTATATTCATTAGCTTAAACCACATATTTGAGTTTCTTGGCTTGTGACATAAATGCTCACATTCAATATGGGGAACTCATTCTTTATATATATATATATATATAGATGATTAGAAAGTATAATTATTTTTGTAAAATGTTGAGATTGTCCTTACTTAAAATACAAATTATCGCTTGTGACATTACGAAATCTGAAACTCTCTTTCATAAAAAAAAAACGCAACAAACATCTTTTAATCTCATGTACATTTAAAATTATAGGGAATAAAGCTTTTCATCAAACATATTACACCAATAAGCTTATTTTTTGATGCTCTTCAACTTGATAAGAATTTGGCTCTATATTGCATTTTTTTTTTAATTTATTCGCAATACATTCGTAATGAAAAATTACTTCTAAAATTTACTCCCTCGTTTCTCCTATAAACCCCCTACATCCTATCAGGAATCCCCTCCTTTCTCTCACCTTTTTCTTTTACGAAATTAGACTTTCCTCTCTTCCCATCAACCTACAACCTTAGTATTTAACTTTGATATAAGATCATTGAGGACCAAACTTTTTTTACATATCAAGGGACTAATCTCTACCATGCATCTTTCCTTCATCTTTATTTGATCTAATGGATGAGATTAATCCCAACAATTTAAAAAACTCACTTTCATCCATTTTTTCAAATATTAATATCTTTCAAATCGTTAAGCGGAAAAAAATATACCGTTACGACGAGCATTTAATTATCTTTCTATAAATAGGCACTTTGATATATTTTCGACAAAAAACTTTTTTCATTTTTTCACGTTTTTTTTTCGTGGCCAAAAAAATCACATATGATATATCACATATGATATTACATAATGTAATATCACATGTGATATATCACATGTGATATATCACATATGATATATCACATATGATTTTTTCGGCCACGAAAAAAAACGTGAAAAAGAAAAAAAAATTGTCGAAAGTATATTAAAGTGCCCGTCTATAAAAAGATAATTAAATGCGCGTCACGATGATGTAATTATTTTCGCTTAACGATTAACGGTTTAAGAGATATTTAAATTATAAAAAATGGGTGAAATATTAAATGTTTTTAATCTCAACCATTGATTTTTTCTTAGATGAAAGGTGGGGATGAGTCCATTGGTATGTGAGGAATATTTGGTGTTTTAAATAACTCGACTCTTTATCTTTTCTATTGCAAAATTTTATTATTCTTTACCGACTTATTGTTCCATCTATTACTTTTTTTCACATGATTTATTTTCGTAATAAAAATCTAACGATCTTTCTAAAACAATGTTAACAACATAAATGCTTATAAGTTATGCTTTGTGATTTGTATAAAGTGGTATTTCTTCAAAGTCTGCAAGTAAAGTCGATATTTATTTACTCCCTCTGTACCAAAATTATTGTTCAGTTTAAATTTTCAAAGTCAAACTGATTCAACTTTGACCATGAATATATTTTTATTATTATATAATACTTGATGAAAAATTATACCATTGAAAAGTACACTTAAAACCCAATCCATTTATATATTTTGCATCAAATATTATATAACACCACAAAAATATTTAAGGTCAAAGTTGAAGAAGAAAGACTAAAAAAGTCAATAGTGGACAATAAATTTAGGACGGAGAGAGTATTTATTTATTATTATTTTTTTGTGTGTTTTACAAAATCTATGAATACAATACGAAGTTATGTGATATAAAAAGTAATCTTGACATTTAGAAAAAGTAGTTCTCGTTTTAACAATATGACCCACAAATATGTCAATTTTAGTCATAGTTTTTTGCAAATTTCCCTTTTAATTCCGTAATGCAATACTAAAATTAGCTTGTAAATCCTTATAGTTGTTATGGTTTGTACAAATCTCTTTAGCTATTTTAAATAAATTAACTAGTTATAACAAAATTTGACATAGAGTGAGCATAACAATACCATCACCTAAACGCAACATCTGTTTTTCACATATTCATTAGACTCACCATCAAACAATCATATTAAAGACCACTAAACCCAAATTTATTAGAAAACTCAAAACAAGTCAAAACACCGCGTGACCAAACCATTCATTTAGTCAAGTTCTTCACCAAACGTGTGCACAAAACCACCCACCACACGTGATGATTAAAGTGATGTTTTAAATGACCGCTCGTGATCCTTGTGCTTCACGCTTCAACGACTACACTATTAGGGGTACCCTAAATAGTTACATAAGTCTTTTAGTGTTCTTATAATATAAAAACTAAAAAACTACTTTATCAAATGATAGTAATCATTTGCTTAAAAACTAACTTCATCAGAAGACCATGAATTTACAAGCTCTCGATTGATGCCACCACAAGAAGTTTACTTACGTATAGTAACTTTTGTTTGTCAGTGAATACAAAGCATTAGGAATGAATACCGGAACCACTAAAAAAAAAAAAAAAAAAAAAAAAAAAAAAAACAACTTGTTTTGCTCGGCATCACAACCACAAACTGACGATGAACGAAGTGCACTGATGACCACGAGCATGATCCACCCTAAGATGAGTTGAACACTAGCCGTTGCAGATGCTCTATAATCACCTCCATTTATAAAAGTTTATATAGCTATAAAGTACTTGCAATTCATCAAACTATCATTTGTTTTATAACATGTAATACTAAAATGACTTAATTCTTATTAGCTTACGAGATTGTAAGTTCAGTTCGTTATTTTAGATGAGCTCCTTCACATTTACTTTAAAAAACTTCTATCAGTGTTTTTATAATGCTAAAGCCCATAAGAGCGCTCTTTAAATAAGCTCATCCAAACACCTTCCTGTAAAAGTTTCAAGATAACTCGATTTTATTAGCAAAACTTTATAATTAAGGACTGTAACGACATTCAAATTTTGAGCCGTTTTATACTAACATTTCGTATTCAGATTTGTATACATGAGCGAACAAGCACGAGCAAACCCTGACACCGCATTAAGAACCTCAGGCAACCGTGTTGTCAAATTCACCACCATCGTATCCTTTATCTCAACACACAACTTCTCGTAGGTGTCCTCCTCCACCACCAACCGCAGCTTCAATGCCTCCACAACGATCTTTTGCTCCTCAATCACTTCCATATCATCAATCTCATAACTTGATAACTTCTTAGCAATGTCTTTATTGCACCATTTTTCAAATTTTTGTGATACTTTGGACAATTCTTTTCGGGTTTCATCACATTTCTCTTTCATTTTCGTCTTGTTTGATTGTAATTGAGCAATTGTATGAATATCCTCAGCAAATTTCTCCATTGCGGTTACTGTATCTTCTTTAGGAAGTTTATCAAGTTCGTCTAGCCATGCACGTAACAATGATTCTATTTTAGGATATTGAGGCTTTAAGTTGTGATTTATTGTGATAATTAAGTTATGTTTGAGCCAATTGTCGAGTGATTTGATGTAACTCTTTTGGTGCAGAATGAGTTTTTTGAACTCGGTACACCAGATTTTTACGCGATGATGGAGTTGTTGTGTGTTGATCAAGTCATGATCACTTGTTTCATTTGGAAGTTGCGAGTTTTGCAAGGCGTGAATGATTATTATTTGGTGTTCGTGTTGCTTTTGCATGTTCTCCCACATTATCCTCATCCTGCAAATGAGTTTTTGTGTTAGATTCAAACATTTATAAAAAACGGTACTTCTAAATTTACACATAAAACATGACAACATATTATTAATTTGTTACCAGGCATAACGATATTTGTAAAAGTACGTTGTTGTATATGATCGGTAAAAAGTATGTTTTTGTCATTGGTAAAAATTCGGAAAGTACATTTTATTATGCAATTAGTCTTTTGAATCTAAACTTACTCTTGAACGAGTTGAACAAGTTTTGGATACAATTGCTCGTCACGAAGGAGATTGATTTCTGCAATGGTGGAATCGATGGACTGCATGTCCACAGTGTATCTTGTGTGTAAATGATTTACGTTTGCTTGTGCACGCTCCAGTGAGTCATTACTAGTGCCTCCTTTTTTAAGTTTATTTAGCGAAGCAATCTTTTTCTGGTATGCATATTTCATATCTTCACCAGCCTGTTGATCATTAGTAAACCGAAAAGGTCATCTAAAATTTGTAGAAGATATGTTACTATGTTATGTATTGTCAAAAAGGTGTCGAAGATAGGAGTGACATACCTTCGCTTGATTATAAAGTTTCTTTTCCCATGCTAGCATCTTGTCTAGTATTGTAGCGAGTGTTTCTTTCTCTGCGTAAACAAAGTAGTCCTTCGGGTCATTTAAAAACTGTGGTCTTTTAAACGACTTGTTCAATGTAATGACCCGCATGAGTCTTGTAGAATGAGTGATAAGACCTATAAGCAAGCTTGTCAGCCATCAATATCACTCGAAAACAAATCCAATTTAAGGTACAAAAGAATCCAACAAGATTAACCAAATATGTAGTACATACTTACCTCGATTATCCCTAATCGAGTGGTGGTGCAACTTATTGGCCTCGAGTATCCTTGAAACTTCAAATGCACTTTCTGAACCGCTAATAAAACAATCATCAATCTCTTTGAATACCTTCAACGAGTTCACATTCTTCACGTTTGACCGCCTTGGCTCTTCCTCACTCTCCTCCACCACGTTCCCTTGAATAACCATTTTCTCGAATCTGTTACTTTTATAGCCAACTTCAGTCAAGCTAGGCTCACGAACGCCCTCCATTAACGTCAAAAAGAAGTCCCACACTTCATTCTCCGGTGTTTTATTAACATCTTTCGTTACTAAACAAAAAATACAAACCATACAATTTAGTTTCTCTGCCATATCAAAATAGTTTTGTGCCTATGACTTGTAGAAGTGTATATTCATTGGACTTCATGCATATAATTCCAGAAAGAAAAAAAAAAATGTTGGCACTAATAAGGCTGAAAATTTGTGATTATACAAGAAAATAAAGTGCATAGAGTGATATTCAAGCTCACCACCGGCGTAATCACTTAAGGCAGCGCCTGTGTTTCTGAGAGCAGAAGCGTAGGCAAAATGGGCATCAGCAAAGGCGGCATGAGCGGATATTGACTGTTTCATATATGCTTCGCTTCGCTTGCATTGCTTCGTGGTTTGTTTGTCGTCCATCTTTGATTCGGAACACCCCATGCTTATTCTTCTGTAAGATGTGATGAATGTGTTGATCCAAAAATTTTGGAGACTAATTATGTAAGAAAGAAGTTAGGGAGGATAGTTGACAATTATGCCAATGTTTAATTGTTGGTTAGGCAGCCAAAAAGTAGAATGTTACTCTAATTTTAGCCAACAAGTTGAATGCTGATTATTAGCCAAAAAGTTGGATGGTTATTAATAGCCAAAAACTAGCATTTTTATATAGAAATGTCATACTGCTTTTAAAAAGACTAATAGTCAAATTTTCAGAGAGATTGTAAAAAGACNTAAATTTACACATAAAACATGACAACATATTATTAATTTGTTACCAGGCATAACGATATTTGTAAAAGTACGTTGTTGTATATGATCGGTAAAAAGTATGTTTTTGTCATTGGTAAAAATTCGGAAAGTACATTTTATTATGCAATTAGTCTTTTGAATCTAAACTTACTCTTGAACGAGTTGAACAAGTTTTGGATACAATTGCTCGTCACGAAGGAGATTGATTTCTGCAATGGTGGAATCGATGGACTGCATGTCCACAGTGTATCTTGTGTGTAAATGATTTACGTTTGCTTGTGCACGCTCCAGTGAGTCATTACTAGTGCCTCCTTTTTTAAGTTTATTTAGCGAAGCAATCTTTTTCTGGTATGCATATTTCATATCTTCACCAGCCTGTTGATCATTAGTAAACCGAAAAGGTCATCTAAAATTTGTAGAAGATATGTTACTATGTTATGTATTGTCAAAAAGGTGTCGAAGATAGGAGTGACATACCTTCGCTTGATTATAAAGTTTCTTCTCCCATGCTAGCATCTTGTCTAGTATTGTAGCGAGTGTTTCTTTCTCTGCGTAAACAAAGTAGTCCTTCGGGTCATTTAAAAACTGTGGTCTTTTAAACGACTTGTTCAATGTAATGACCCGCATGAGTCTTGTAGAATGAGTGATAAGACCTATAAGCAAGCTTGTCAGCCATCAATATCACTCGAAAACAAATCCAATTTAAGGTACAAAAGAATCCAACAAGATTAACCAAATATGTAGTACATACTTACCTCGATTATCCCTAATCGAGTGGTGGTGCAACTTATTGGCCTCGAGTATCCTTGAAACTTCAAATGCACTTTCTGAACCGCTAATAAAACAATCATCAATCTCTTTGAATACCTTCAACGAGTTCACAGTCTTCACGTTTGACCGCCTTGGCTCTTCCTCACTCTCCTCCACCACGTTCCCTTGAATAACCATTTTCTCGAATCTGTTACTTTTATAGCCAACTTCAGTCAAGCTAGGCTCACGAACGCCCTCCATTAACGTCAAAAAGAAGTCCCACACTTCATTCTCCGGTGTTTTATTAACATCTTTCGTTACTAAACAAAAAATACAAACCATACAATTTAGTTTCTCTGCCATATCAAAATAGTTTTGTGCCTATGACTTGTAGAAGTGTATATTCATTGGACTTCATGCATATAATTCCAGAAAGAAAAAAAAAAATGTTGGCACTAATAAGGCTGAAAATTTGTGATTATACAAGAAAATAAAGTGCATAGAGTGATATTCAAGCTCACCACCGGCGTAATCACTTAAGGCAGCGCCTGTGTTTCTGAGAGCAGAAGCGTAGGCAAAATGGGCATCAGCAAAGGCGGCATGAGCGGATATTGACTGTTTCATATATGCTTCGCTTCGCTTGCATTGCTTCGTGGTTTGTTTGTCGTCCATCTTTGATTCGGAACACCCCATGCTTATTCTTCTGTAAGATGTGATGAATGTGTTGATCCAAAAATTTTGGAGACTAATTATGTAAGAAAGAAGTTAGGGAGGATAGTTGACAATTATGCCAATGTTTAATTGTTGGTTAGGCAGCCAAAAAGTAGAATGTTACTCTAATTTTAGCCAACAAGTTGAATGCTGATTATTAGCCAAAAAGTTGGATGGTTATTAATAGCCAAAAACTAGCATTTTTATATAGAAATGTCATACTGCTTTTAAAAAGACTAATAGTCAAATTTTCAGAGAGATTGTAAAAAGACTAAAATTGTCTTATTATGTGATAAAAAAATGTATAGAAAGAATTAAACAGTCCAAGCTTTTAGTAACAAATTTAAATAATCACAACTTATAATGGTCAAAGTTCTAAACTTTGTAAAGAAGCCAAAATGGTATATCTGTTATAACAAAAAAGCTAAAATGGTCAAAGTTTTATCAAGTTTACAGAAACAGATTGACTAAAGATTATTATGCTTGGTAGTAAAAATTTCCAATAGTCAAATCTTAATACTTGTGGCAAGTTACTTGGCTTTCAAACAAGAGGTCAAGGGTTCAAACCTCGTTAGATTTGTACATTTGAGAATGGTCAGGGAAGGGCCGGAAACGGTCTCGGGATTAACCCGGTGAGGCCGCGTACATTCGAGTCAAATGGCTCGCCCTCTCGGATAACTTGACAGGGAAAACCACATCGGTTTTAAAGTCTTAATACTTGTGTTTGCAACAAAAGCCCATTTAATAATAATGCAAGAGTTGATCATTTACGGTCATGCACCCAAATAGTATTATTCCTTGCTAATATAGCTACAATATAAACAGGATAAATTTCTCAAGATTTGTGATAGTGCAAAAGTAATCAGTTTGCTTTTAAACTCATCACTTCATCTAAATACTAAAAACTGCGATTAAAAAGGGCAGATACAGGGAAACCTACTTAAAAAATGCAGTCCCAAATTATAGGTTCTCTTCTTCTCTTGCATACTTGATTTGCCATAGCTCTACATCCTGTCCTCGAATGTAATCATTTGCATACTGAGGGATCTTAGTAAGATCAATCCGTGTGCCAATAAAGGCACAAGAAGATCCAGTTTGAATCTTGTCGTGTTCTGCGTCATTTATTGTTCCCAATTAATCATATTCATAAATTTCAGGAAAAACGGATGGAAAAAATGTTGGTCGGGGAAAGCCATTTTGACCCGAACCAATTCGACGTCTTACCCAACCCGTCCGACCTGCCCAAATATGATCACTTATAAGAGAGGATCTTACCGTTTTCATCTCTCACGTAACTTCGAAAACATGAATACCCATTTGCAATGACATCAAGATCATCAACACTGAAGTTGTAACGTTTTTCTAAAGCCAAATATAACACCTGAAATACAAACATAGGATCAGTTGCTGTAAAGAAAAGCATGAAAATTGAAACCATTCTTATGCAAACATAAACTAAATCAACCCGTTAAATAACAGGTTGATGTCGCCACCTCTACAAACATTGCATTATTATAGAAATACCTTTTCTAAACCGCGTGACATCAATCTTTCTAGAGTTGTGAATAATGCATCGGTGAGGTCATCATTGTATATTACATCAGCAGCTACCAGTAAAGATGCCCTCTCAAGTTCTTCAAGTTCTGATAGATTCCACGCATAACTAGATTACAATAGCATGTCGACACAAAACCACTGGTGAGAAGAGGTGATAATTTCGAATCGTTTATAGATAAATTGGTCGATTTGTAACACTGCCTTGAATGGGTAATTCTAAAAAAACGAAAGGAATCAAATTGGGGCTTCAAATAAATAAATAAATAAAAAGAAGCAATCCCAGACACCCTCTTAAATTGCATAATAAGCAGATAAGTAACTTTTATTACAACCACTAAAAACTACTGATCAGCTTTAGATAAGCAATCCCAAACACCCCGTCCCATTTTTACCAAAACAGTGTTTGCAGGCTGGCATAACCAGCTTTAGTAAGCAGATGATAAATCTTTAAACAACATATATTTGTAAAATTTACGAAACGAAGACAAAAAGTGACTGTGCTGGCCCAACCCGACGCATTTTGACCCATCGATTGCCTGACCCATCCATTTGACACCTCTACCAGTCTATGGGGCAGTATTATCACCTGTGACCAGATGGATGATTGCTTTGCCGAGGTGGCCATGGAGCCTTCCAATCAAGTTCTCGTACATATACTGAAGCTTTAGAAGGTATTAATGCAGAATTGAGATGAACATTGCTAGCACAATTTTCAAGTATCTCGACCCCATGATCTATTGAATAATGCCAAAATAATTATTAAGAGCACAAGACTAAAAGAGCTGTAAATCATGCCATTTCCAGTGAGGAACAAGTTTATCCATATATGTATGAGTACCTGTTAGAAAGACTGTCTTAGCAACACGTGCAAGCAGCATACCAACCAAGCCTGGTAAAGATAAAATGACATCCTGTCACATAAGCATCAGAGTATCAAATTAAGACAATTTCGTACGCCAGGCTCTCTTAGGTACTAGTTCCTTATTGCCCAGAAGCAGTTTTATTAGTTAATATCCCAATAGTTTATTAGACTAATAACATAAGTAAAAGAACAAGATTATTTTATTATCTTAGTTATCCTTATATGTAACAATTTTGACCCTTTTACTGATGAACGGCTATGTTAGGTTTATGTCTAATCTCCAACTAGTCAACAAAAAAACCTACCTTAAGAGGAAACGGGTCAAACGAGTCAAAAGACGGCCAAAGTGTTATGCTTGTGCATAAGACCTCCTAAATCATTTTATTCAAATAATAAGAATACTAATGAAATATGGAATGGCATTATACAAAAATTATATAAAGAGGTAATTTCTTAGGTCAAAGTATTTCGGGTTAACCCAACACAAGCCCGTACCAAAAATTACCCGTTTAACTGTTTTGAGCTAGTATGCAACGCGCCCATCCTCCCCATGTTGCCACTCTAGTTATCTACATTGATGTTAGTGGCACTAGGAGCATTAGGCTCGTATTGAACATATACAAACATTTACATTTTCTGCTAGACTTGTGTTTAGCATTTAACCGATTGCTTTGTGTTTAGCAGGGCACTGGTCAAAAAAATAAAAAAACATATATGTAATATGTATCAAGATGACAAGATTACCTGTACCAGCACCAAGTTCTAAGGCCACAATCCCATCAAACTCAGATGAAGTAAACATCTTATGCAAAACAAAATCAGAGAGTACCAGTTCAGCTCTCCAAACCTAATAAGCAAAAAAGAATATTAGCACGCGAAATACATACAACTTTCTTGCAACTATATAAGATATATATCGAAACAAACATATATTTTATGTGTAATGTAACTTTATGCATTTAGAGAATATTACATCCCGATTTTTATGCATTTAGAGAATATTACATCCTGATTTTTTTCTTGCACAAGTACACAGACATATGTGGCTCAGACAACCAGAGTTACAAATCATGCAGCTATATAACATAAGCCGTGTTCGGCTTATATAACATAAGCCGAACTCATATAAGCTAATAAGCCCATATATAAGCCAAAACAAACACCCCCAAAATTTATACGACAGAAACAGTCATTACCTGTAAACCAACCTTTGGAATTGATGAGGTGATATTATGCTGGATAGCCACAACAAAGTTGTTCTTTGAACGTTCTGCAAACAAAATGATTTATTTAAAAACTATAGTTACTTCAGATCGAGTACAGAAAATGGCAAAGATAACTTGATTCTTCGCATAGCTTATTGTGCCGTCTAATCCAAGAGACATGAATTACTAAAGTAAGGAATAAAAAAGCAAAAACATATATAACACGGTAAGGTAAGCACAACTCACTGCTGCGCCTAGGTAAAGCAAGATCGCCATCATCATCCAAACTAACTTCCTGATTGCGTTTTGAAGCATCGAGGACTTGATGTTCATATATGCTTCCATTGTACTCAACGTCTGCATTCCATTAACATTTAAGTTTATCATATAAATCCGAGTCTATCAACTTCACTCATAATTTACTAATTAATTTAACTATAATGAGTGTTTGGCATTGCGTTTTGAAAATGTATATGTGAAAATGTAATAATCCAACACGGGGCTGAAGGAAATGATGTTTGGTTGTGTTATGTCTAGCAAATATTAATTATATACCGATTATTCAATGATGTGGGCGTAAAATAACCCTTAAATAATCAGGTAAACAAAATTCAGTTTAAACTAGTATATGCAAACATTTATCTATGACTTGAAAACCCGCAATATTCAGAAAGTTGTTAGCAGAGCATGTATTCTTCAGAAGTGGGGAGGGAGTGTTTGGATAAAATAACGGCTTCTGCTTACTTTCGCGTAACATAAGCACTTTCCAATAAGCACAGATTGAAACCTGTAATATTTTAAGTGCCTATATGAATGGGATACAAATTAATACACTCTTTTAACTAGTGTTGTAAATGAGCCAAGCTGCTCGGGATCAACTCAGTAAAAGCTCGAAATAATCCCAACTTAAACGAGCTCGAGCCTTGTTTGGGGCTCATTTAATAAACGAGATCAAGCCCGAGCTTCATACCCAAAGCTTGATTAGGCTCGCCTAAACAAGCTTAAGAAATATACACTTTTATATATATATATATATATAACCACCACTAAATATTGTTCAAAAACCAGCACGAAATGACCTAGTTGCAAGACACCTAACCTCCTCACAAGATATATAGGGTTCAAACCCACATTTGGGAGTGGCGAGGTAAAGGGTTGGAAACGGTCACGGGGATACCCGGTTAGACTCAAGAGGGGGAAACTCATCGGTTTTCTATGTAACTATACTTTGTATAAGGGCTAATGTATTTAAAATGTATCTTACTTGTAAGCTTCCAAAATTTCGTCACTCTGATGTATTTTCTGACCATTTTACCTCTCCCCGGTAAAAAGAGTCTTAATAAATTGAAGGGTAAAATGGTCAGAAAATACACCAAAGCGACCAATTTTAAAAGTTTAGTACATTAGCCCTTTGTATAATTAATTATATTATAGGGGATAATTAAAAAAAGAAAAAAGAAAAAAAAAATGTATCCAACTTGTCAATTTTTGTTGTTATGTGTAGCATTTTTTTTTTTTTTTTTCCTATGTAGCTTCTTTAAACAAACAAGCTTAAATTAAATAAACGAGCGCGAGCCTAGTGTACTCAAATGCAATATATATAATTGAAGGAGATACAGTAGTAAATGAAAATTATATTTACCACGTGGAAGTGAAAAAGTGAAGTGAGAAATGAAAGGTCCAGTGAGTTTAGGTGGGCACCCGATGTGAATCTCGCTCATTACTTGTTCTTCTTCTTCTTGGTTTTGTTGAGTTGTGTCAGGTGAACTTGCCGTCTCCGGTGCCCGTGATGGTTGGCTGTTCATTTTAACTGCTGACTGACGACTCTATTTCCGTCAAGTTATTGATTTTAGGGACTGTTTGGTTCAATATTTTAAGTTAGAGGGTTTTGTCTATTCTTACTTTCATCTTTTTTGGTAAAAGAGTTTTGAGTGTATGAAATGGGTTGTGTTTGATTTTAAAAAAGAGACTCTTAAAAAGCCTCTGAATATCGTTCAGACGTGATCAAACATTTTAGCTGTTCAGATAGTTTTATTTTATTTTATTTTATTTATTTTTTATTTTTTTTTCCGTTCAGATGCGGTCAGAGGTAGTAAGATCTTAATGGTCTAGACTTGAGAGGGGTGCCTTAATGCCTTTTGTTGCCTCTTGTTGACAGAAAAATAACTAAAAAAAAAATAGTACGAGCAAGCAAATGTGTACATGAGTTTTTTTTTTCTCGTTCAGATGCGGTCAGATTCAGACATTTATGCATCAAATTCAGATTCAGATGTGCGGTTTAGATTCAGATTTAGAGCCTCTTAAAAAACAAACACCACCTAATAAGACTAAGAAGAGTGAGAAAAACTTGGAATCATACATTTCAAACACTAGACGAGTATTTGTATATAGTAACGGAATTTTATAGCGACAGATAGTTTTAGTGATAAAAAATAGTTTATGGGTTATAAACAAAAAATAATAAAAGCTTGAAGATTTGGAAATTAAACATAATGTTTTGAAACTCGGTTCGACTCGTGTGGTTCAACCGGTTGAACCGTTCAGCTCGCAAAAGGGTCAATTTAACCGGGTCAACCC
Organism: Artemisia annua; assembly: GCA_014162995.1. NCBI lineage: Eukaryota > Viridiplantae > Streptophyta > Magnoliopsida > Asterales > Asteraceae > Artemisia > Artemisia annua. Next base: position 54,286 of record LBNU01039247.1, read on the forward strand.
GACGGGTTGGGTCGAAAAAAATGGTCAAACTAAACCTAGTCAACCCGTCGGGTTTGAAGCGTCTCGGATTAACCCGGTTTTCGATGTTTATTAATAGTTTCTTTTTAAAACATATGTTTCAACTTTTCCTTTTTTAGTTTCAACATTTCCTTTATTGTGATTTTTAAGTTTTTTCTTACCTAATATAAAATTTTCAAACTTTCACATATTTACTTTTTCACTTTTTCACATTAACCATTTTGCTTTTATATGTAGTATAAAGTAGAAGAATACCCGTGCATAGCAACGGGATTTTATAGCGCCAGATAGTTTTAGTGATAAAAAAAGTTTATGGGTTATAAACGAAAAATAATAAAAGTTTGAGGATTTGGAGATTAAACATAATATTCTGAAACCCGGTTCGACCCGGGTGGTTTAACCGGTTGAACCCTTCTGGTCGAAAAACGTGTCAATTTAAACCGGGTCAACCCGACGGGTTGGGTTGGAAAAAACTGGTCATATCAAACCGGGTCAGCCTGCCGGGTTTGAAGCGTTCTAGGTCAACCCGGTTTTGAAACATATTTTTTCAACATTTCCTTTTTAACTTTTTCAACATTTCACTTTTTTGACTTTTCACTTTTCACTTTTCACTTTGACCATTTTTGTTTTATAGATAGTATAGATATGTGACTAGAAATATTTCTCATCATTCTCATTTTAGTTTTTCGTCTCATCAGATCCCTTTCCCTTGATAAAACCAAAAACACTGGACTCAATAACCTACACAAAAAAATACCTCCTCACTCGTAACACCATTAATACCACCTTTTTTAGTACCCACGATGTTTATTTTATTTTTCACTTTTTCAAACAAATTAATTTTTCATTCACTAAATTAATAATAATAATAATAATAATAATAATAATAATAATAATAATAATAATAATAATAATAATAATAATAATAATAATAATAATAATAAATTATTAAACTTTAATTTGTCCATCAGCCCACTATTTCAATAACCCACTAATAACATTTATTAAATTTAATGTTAACAATAAAAAACATAATCTTCCTCCTGGACCATGTACACACACTTCACACACCAAACACAAATGCAACACAAATATAATCCAAACCCCAAAAAAAATAAAGGGAAAAGAAAAGAAAAGAAAACTACTTTTTCAATGTGCGTTAGTGCGTCAACATGAGAGCCAACGCCGTTAGTTTAGAGGGTTGTTCGGCGTGGTAATGCAAATAACGCATGTGCCACGTTGGACCAACGCTAGATCCTGTGTTACCACACGTAATGCTTTAAGGTAAACACGAGAGTAAAGAGACGGCTTCTAAAAAGACCTCGGCAAGTGAATGCGTGCTTTTTGAAAACAAACGAAAATAACTAAATTACAAATTTTAATTTTGCTTAAATAATGTCTTAAACTAGTTTTTTAATCAATTCGCCTGAACTTCTGGTTCTCGATTCACCGAGGCTAAAAGCCCAGCTTTAATAACTAAACTAAATTTCGGTAAACTGGTCTAGTCAACTTAGGTTTTAAAAACCAAACTATAATCATAAAAATAAGGTGTTGAGAGGTGCATGTAAATTCTTATTTTTATTTATCTTGATATAAAATAAAAGGTTTTAATTGGGTTATTTAATTAATTTTATTCTTTTATGCATCTTATTCTTATATATGCATGTATCATCTTTATTAATTTTTATGTGTTTTATGCTTATATATGTCTTTATTCTAAAAATCACACAAACACAATCGCACATACACTTGACAAAATTGCACCGTTCGTCCCTAAAGTTGTCAACTTTTGCGCGGACAGTCCTTTTTCTTTTTTTTTCGCAAATTCGTCCCTGAACTTTCATTTTTTCACGCCGATCGTCCTTTGACCCAATTTTATGCTGACAGACGTTGCTTTGCAACGTTAGTTGACAAGTCAAATGTCTTTTTGGTCATTTCATATTTTTGTTTGGCCAAGTTTATGGAGAATATAAAACGGCTATTAATGTTCAAACACTGTTTAAAACCGATCATTTTCACACACACAAACCTTGAAACCCTATTACCATTAAACAATTCAATCTCGAGCATACCGTGTTTATTGCGATGGCGAACAAAGATTGGAGCAAAGTGAAATACACTGAAGACATGGTAGACTATATCTATGAAAAGTATAAGAGTAACTGGAAGCCAGGAGATGATGTGACGGATGAAATGTTAGACGACTTATGGAACTATGCTATGGTTGAAGGTTAGCACATTGTTGCATTGTTCTTGTTTACAATAATATTTTCACTTAATGACTTGTGTTGACTTTTTGTTGATCATCTGCCACATCTTATTTGACAGTTCTGAAAAAAGGACCCAGTGAGCTTTATCCAACCCTTGAATCTGTGTTTGATCAAAACCTAAAACCNTGTTGCATTGTTCTTGTTTACAATAATATTTTCACTTAATGACTTGTGTTGACTTTTTGTTGATCATCTGCCACATCTTATTTGACAGTTCTGAAAAAAGGACCCAGTGAGCTTTATCCAACCCTTGAATCTGTGTTTGATCAAAACCTAAAACCCATGAAGGGTAAGCAAGCAGAGGCGAATAAAGGTATGCATTCTTGTATTTATTTTTAAAATGGCAAACCTTGAGCATGTGTTTGGACCATTTTTATGTTGATTTGCTCTTTTGATGCTGCCCTAATGAATGAAAGCCCTTTAGGTTAGTTTATTATATGCATAACTGCAACTACAAATTCACTTTAGCAATTAAGGGCTTGTACCTAGATTGACTTTAGCAAGTCAAACTGCATTACTCAAAGTCCAAATGATGTGTGACTTTAGCAATTAAGGGCCTTTATACTTGACCTAATGAATGCCCTTGTCTTGTGTAGCCCATTAGGGATATTTCTATGTCTGCATAGTTTGGCAGAAAGATAGTTAGCATAGTGGTTGATTTGGAGTTTAGTTTCTTGTTTGCATACTTGATTTATGGGTTGTCTGTACGTGTGTTGTGGCGCTAATGATGCCCTTTAGGTTAGTTTATGATTTACGTAACTGAAATAGCAAGTTGACTATAACAATTAAGGGCCTTTATCCAAATTGACTTTAGCAATTCAAACTGCATTACTCAAAGTGGAAATGCTTTTTCACTTTAGCAATCAGGGGTGTTTGAATGTTTGAAAAGTTTGTTAGAAAAAGAGCAACCATTCATTGGTTGGGGAGATGTATTACATCTAACCTGTGTTAACCTATTTAGTTGCAGATGAGCATCAAGAAAAGGGNTAACAATTAAGGGCCTTTATCCAAATTGACTTTAGCAATTCAAACTGCATTACTCAAAGTGGAAATGCTTTTTCACTTTAGCAATCAGGGGTGTTTGAATGTTTGAAAAGTTTGTTAGAAAAAGAGCAACCATTCATTGGTTGGGGAGATGTATTACATCTAACCTGTGTTAACCTATTTAGTTGCAGATGAGCATCAAGAAAAGGGTAGTGAAAGCAGGATTCAAAACCTTGAAAAGAAGATTTACCTCCTTGGGAAAAGGATGGAACCAATTGAGGATGTGTACTTTTACACAAAAGATTGGGTACGTGGGAGTGAAAGTTTCAGTCAAGAAGGGGTTTCCGTTAAAAAGAGGATTGAACAGCTTGAAAGCAAGCTTAAATGGCTTGAAAAGAGGATGCTAAGCCTTGAGTATACGTGCTACTCGAAGGCAATGAATGATGTTGCAAGTAAAGAGGATGTTGCAAGTGAAGAGAATGTTAATAGTGAAGATGATGTTGCAAATGAGGTGTTTAGTGTGTCAAGTGAAGAGGATGAAGCTGCTCCAATAAGATCCAAACCTTCCAGTTCAAAAGCTGCTCCAATAAGATCCACACCTTCCACTTCAAAAGCTGCAGATGCAGTAAAACAGGAAGACATGGATGATCAACCAATCCAGTGTTCTGAAATGTTGCAAGTTCCTTCAACTTCAAATGCTTCACATGCTCTGAAAAGACCAAGAGGCAGACCTCCCAAAAGAGCCAGACCTTCCGGTTCAACTACTGCAGCTGCTCCCAAAAGACCAAGAGGTAGACCTCCTTCAACTAAAAAAACAGGTTCAACTGGTGCAGCTGCACCCAAAAGGCCCAGAGGTAGACCTCCTTCATCTCAAAAAACAGTTGCTCAAAGGAAAACATCTCCATCACAAGCTCCTTCAAGTTCAACTCGAAGAGGCGAGAGGCCACCACACATCACTGGAGTGATACTGGGTTTAAGTGCTCCTAAAGCTCAAGAGGTCGCCTCTACAAGGTCCGTTAGAAAGTCCATTGCATGGTTTTGAAGTTGACTTACTTGATGGTTGTTTTAGTTACATGGTTATAAACAATTTCTTTTGTTGGTCGATGTACCATTATGTAAGGGTTGGAAATGTTCCAAATTTTCCCTATTGTTGTTGGTGTATGGTACGTTTATAATTAACATATTAATCAACGAATATGAAATCTAGTAATTTTCAATGTTATTTTTGTTTGTAAGCTGACTTTTAAAAGTCAATTCAGCACATGAGCATATTTTTGACTATTGGTTTATGGCTTATTTGGAGATGCATTTGCAGACTGCAATCACACATTCAAACAAGTTAGTTTGGAAATGCAATTGAATTAGCCAACACTTAGAAAATATGAGATTTTGATTAAGCATAACTAGGAAAAGTTGAAAACACATTATCTCAAACATTTTTGGTTCATACTGTTGGGAAACCTACTTTGTACTGTTTTGTGTATTTCCTATTTGTATGCTAAAACTTAGTACGGGTCGGTTACGGTTGGTACTGTTTGGGTCTATCCTTTGGGTTCGCTTATATGTTTCACTAAATTGGGTAATTCATTATCTTACTTTACACAAAAGTATCTTGAAGCGAAACATAACATTTATTCACTCGATCAAATCCAAACCCTAAGTTATATCTATATCAACTCAATTGGTTTTACCAACCACACATACTCTTCTTAACGACCATAACCCAGAACCCTAATCAAATTTTTATTTTTTTCAATCGTTATGGGGGCTTTGAAATTTTGTAACACACATAACATGGTTGCCTACTTACAGAAACCAGAGGGAAGTGAAGGGTTTCACCAGATAATTGATTTTCTCAATGCCAGTTACATAAGGTATGCTCTAACAAAGAATCCCACTATATATGTTTCTCAAATCAATCAGTTTTGGCGCACTGCTAGTGTCAAAACACTTGATAACGGAGAAAAAGAGTTAAGTGCTACAGTTGATGGCATAGACATGGTAATTAGTGAGTCATCTGTTAGAAGGCATCTCCAACTACCAGATAGTGGTGGTATTAGTTATTTGCCAGAGAAAGAAATTTTCCAACATCTTTCCTTTATGGGGTATGTGCCGGATTCTGATAAATTAACTTTTCAAAAACCACAATTTTCCCCTCAATGGAGATTTCTCATTCATACAATCCTGCATTGTTTAAGTTCAAAGAAAACATCTTGGGAACAATTTAGTGGCAACATTGCAACTGCTATTATTTGCTTGGCCACAAAAAGGAAGTTTAACTTTTCAAAATTGATATTTGATGGTTTGGTGAAAAACGTGAAAAGCAAATACAAATTTTATATGTACCCAAGATTTATTCAAATTTTCCTTAACAAACACAACCTGGCACCTCACAATAAAATCTATAAGACTCCTACCCTTAGGCAAAAGGTTTTTAGTAATATGAGGATGACTTTAAAGGGTTACAATGGGATAGAAGTACCACTCTTTTTATCAATGATTGTTCCACCAGTTGAGGGTGAAGGATCAACAACCCAATTTGCGTCCCATCACACACCCATAAGTGCTCCGTCCTCATCACACCCTCGTGTTACACAAGCATATTCGAGAAGAACCAGAAAGGAAGCCGTGTCAGGTAAACCCATGTCATCTACTCAAGGAAATGCAGCGGACGAGGATATGTCTGACAGAATGGTGAGGGCCGAAACAACTGTCTCAGGGATTGAAGCCGGGCATGCCAGTGGTAACATTGATAAGACCCAACCAATGGCAACATTTAATGATTCAAGTTCGCATGACTTTGCTTCACGTGATGTAAACCCCAGTCAACAGGATAGAATGGGGGATATGCCTCATGATTTGCCTCTCCCAAGAGTTACCCCAGTTGGAAGCGATGAAGGCACAATGAAATACAAAGACTTGGTGGATATTTGTGCAAAATTGTCCGAGAAAGTTGATGCCTTGGAGGCAGACTTGAAAAAGACAAAGACACTTTATGCTACTGCGTATACCAAGTTGATTCAAAAAGTAAAGAAGTTGCGGGTAAAACTCAAGTCCAGTAAAAGTAAAGGAAAAGCTAACAATATGGACTCTGCTAGTTCAGAAGATGATTTGGAAGATCCAAACATGTTATTGCTACAAGAGGGTGCAGATAGTCATGGGATGTTTGGTTATGAAGTGGGGTTTGATATGGATGTTAACGATGCTGCGGAAGATTGAAAAGAAGATACTGGTGAACATATTACCACTGGTGGAGCATCTGTTAGTACTCGCAGTACTCAAAAAATTGTTGAAAGTGCTGCACTGACATTGGTAGATATCAGCGAGAATCCTAATAATGATCTACTAGAGAAATTAAAAAGTAAGCAGAATGCAAAGCAAGCTGTTGCTAGAAAGAACAAACCTCAAACTGAAGCACAAATGCTGAGGCATATGAAGGAATATCTGAAGCATCAAGATAATTATACTGAAGCACAACTAAGAGTTAGATCCCGTGAAGATATTACATCGATACAACATCGCTCGCAGGAAGAATGAGGATTTTATTCCAATGGGCTCAAAGGAAGAAATGAGAAGATTTAAGAGACCTGGTCTATGTTTAGATTCAAAGTCTTCAAAAAAGCAAAAAGCAGATGTTGCAGACCAAGAGCAAGAGGAAGAGCAAAATTTAGAAAAAGAAACAGATTTGAGTGAAGAACATCTGCAACAAATGATGGCTATTGTTCCGTATGAAGGTATGCATGTAGAAGCTTTACCAGACACACATCCAATCATAGACTGTGAGATATACAGCGATGAATTTGGAAAATACTAGTTAAGGTTGTTGTTGCGACAAATCACGCTACAAAATGAATAGTACACCACATGATTCGACCCAAATCCAAAATGATGACATTTCAGGCGAAACATCGGTTAGGGTAATACCAGGTCCTGCGGGTGTTTATTAGAGGGCGAAGCTACGTAAAATAGCCGATACTTGGGAAGGTCGAGGTGTGTCTACAGATACGACACAGGAGTACGTGAGAAAAGTTGTCGCAGATGTAGGTTTTGATGATGATTTCACACGTGGTCCATGGCTTAGCGCCGTTGACTATGCGAATGCTAATGGCTGGGTTGTGAATGGATGTTTAGGTGATATCAAGAGCCATATCATAAAGGGGAAAGTTGATCTTGTTCTTGCAATAATCAAGTCGTGTACTCCAAATGCTCTTGGAGATCTGACAGTAACTCTCAAGGATCTTTCAGGTTCTCTATCTGGTACCATACACCATAAAATCATTAATGAGGGGGGTTATAGAAAGAACATTAATGTAGGAGCTGCCTTGATTCTTCGTAACATTTCAGTGTTTTCACCTAAATCAGGCCATTATCTTAACATTACAATGAAAAACTTAGTTAAGGTATTCAAAAAGGATACACCTCCTGGTAGTAGTGGAATTTTAGATGAAAAAGAAATCATGAAACTACTGGAAGAAGAAGAAATGTCTGAAATTGAATTGCAGCTACTAGGAAATATTAATGATGATGAAATTCAACATACACAAGATGAAGAAGCATTCAACCTAGCTTTGGAAGAAGAAGCAAGATATTATAGGATTGATCAAGAGAGGCTTCAACAAGAAAAAGAGGAGTATAACCTGCTATGGGGCTTGCAACAACACCAGCCACAACAACAACAACAAGAAGTTGTGCAAGGTGCATCAAGTTCATCTGCACCAAGAGTTGATGTGCAACAACAACATGTGCCTCATCTGGATCACTTCCAGCTAAGCTTTGATGAAAATGTGGCAGATGATGATGATGGCTGGAACTCTGACAAGGAGCGGCAGCTGAGTATGTTGGAAGGTCAGTTAGAGGCAGAGAAGTTTGCGAGCAACTCTGCTTATGACGTCGGTTACGACTCCAACAACTCTCAAACCTGGGATCACCCAGATTATAACTGAGTTTTAAGTTTGTGTTTATGGGATCTTTAAATTTATGTTTACATTTAATGTACCAGTTTAATTATTACAGAAATCAATGTGTTAATGTTGGGTGTGTCTATTGACATTGTGAGATTGTTGTTCTACCAGTACCTTCTTTAATTGCACAAGTATCATTGTGTGTCTTAGGAGTAACTTCTTCACATGTGGCAGTACCTTCTATACATACATGCATTATTTAAAGTCAAAGATGCAGTGATTGTCCCATTCACTAACTTTGACTTATTAAAGTCAAACATAAAACCTACTATAAAAAGAAAGATAACCAACATTTACTCACACACTTGGGACTAAACACCAAAATATTTAACTACATTTATATGTGCCTCTCAAACCCTAAAGTCTGATCAAAAACAAAATCCAAACAATGGGATCCCCTAAGAGTACAGGTATTTATAGGGATATTGCTATTTATCATTTGTTCAATCTTTTGGATCATTTAATTGTAGTTTATCTTCTTTATCATGTTTGAGGTTTATTTATGTTACAAGTTTCGGGGGTTTTCATAGTTTCTATGTAGATGACTTAGATTACAAAGTCCATTGTATTATCCTTTTAGGTTTTGGGGGTTTTGTTAGTTTGTATTTATTTAAGTAGATTACAAAGTCCATTGTATTATCCTTTAAGATTGTCACATGGATATGCCTTATTTATTGTTCATGCCCACTCACTGAATGATATATAGATTGTCTACATTGATACCTGTAAACATTGGAAAGTTGTGATACATGCATTTCGCCTACTTGGACCAAATGTAATGCGACTATAATGTAGTTTCATCCATACCTTTGAACACTAACAGAACCCCTTGTAGTGTAATTAGTTATGTCTACCTTGCAGCCCTGTTTGGGATTACAATAAGATAACCAACGTTAGTACCTTGCTCACCTGTTTCGGATAACACTTAGACGACCAACGTGAGAACCTTGAAGCCCTATTTGGGATTACAACGATACCACATTGGAACCTTGAAAAGCTTTTGTTTGTCTTTGGCCACCAAAGACAGTACCTTGCAGCCCTGTTTGTGATAACAATACAGGACCAAATTATAGTATACTGGAGTCATCTACATTGGTATACCTTCAAAAGCTTTTTATTAGATATATGTTAACATCTTTATCAATCAAATTGACATACAATGTATTATTTTGCAGTGTACATTACCCTTAGCTCCTCATCATCCGATTCTATTTCACTGTTTTATGATTCAAGCAATTCTGAGTCAAGCTCTGATGAAAACCTAACCCAAATTCTTCAAAGGTGTGAGTTTCAACAATATGATTCTACAACTTCTGAGAATCTGAACTATGATGATCCTCCAATTTCTGATGAAGTGATAGAAGCTGTTCCTTTACAAATCATATTACCTACTGAGCCTGCCCCAGCTAACAATCCTGGCCTACCTCTGCCTGTCCCTTTTGACCAAAGGATCCCAATTACACCAGCAAAGAAACGTAAAATTGAACAGGATATTGGTGAAGGCAGCAAAGGCAAAGGCAAGGCAAAGGCAAAAGGCAAGGCAAATGCAAAAGGCAAAGGCAAAGGGAAGGCAAAAACAACAGGCAAAGCCAAAGGGAAAGGCAAGGCAGTATGAAGATGTTGTATGTGTCCATCTTAATGAAGGTTAAGCTTTTGTAAAACTTGTTCTCTTTTGATGGTGGTTGTAAATATATCTTAACTTTTTATGAATGGTGCTAATGTAGTAGACTTACATCGGTTAATGATCTCCTATGATGTATTTGACTCTTTTTAATGACTTAATGGTTCATGATTTACATATTTCTAGTTACAAATTCTGCAAAACATGACTTCCTTATGATAAATGTTGAATTCAGTCACAGTTAGAGTCATTTGTGCTAGAGTTGAGCATCCCTTGATATGTAGTTTACATTATATAACATGTTTCTGCTATGGGGCTTGGTGACAAAGACAATTAAATCAAACATTCACAATCAACCATAAACAATGATTAGTAATTAAACCTCATATTTTCCATTCATAGAGGTAAAAAGGAGCAACCATTCCATACATCATACTTAAAACCATATTAAAAACATACTAAAACAATACAAACACCATAATCATTAAAAACTTATTTCCATTTCACTCCAACTGGTTCGAACCAGAGCTCTCTTCCATGCTTGCCTCCCTTTCCCTCCTTTCCCTCATCTCCTTCCTTTGTTTCAGTTGTCCAAAGATAATTTCAAGATTCGTAATCCTTTCTCCCAAATTTAACCGTTCCATCAACCCGATACCATCATCAACTTTCTCCTCCACCACAGGGCGCGGCTGCTCCACCACAGTGCGGGGCTGCTCCGCAACATTTGCCTGACCCACCACACTGTCCTCTTCCTCCTCATCTGTATCTTCATCTTCATCCTCATCCAAGCCCAAAACCTCATCCCAGTAATAGTCCTGTCTCCGGCACCAGCTGAGTATCACTTTCCTCATATACTCGTCCGCCTGCCTATAAGACCCATATATCAATACGGGGTCATACCCGAATTCATTAAACAATGCATCCCACATCAAGGGGTTGTTTAAGACGAACTCATATTCATCATCTTCACTTTTAAAACAACCATTTGCATCTGCTGCCATTTTTAACTGTGTTTCTTTTCAAAGGGATTTGTGTGTGTGTGTTTGTGTGTGTTCCAGGGTATAGAAACGAGGTTATAAATAGGCTGAAAAGGTTGTTGGTTCCCAAGGAGAAAGGCGGAAAAAAATGGGATGACGAAGGGACCAAATGCGCCAAACAAAAATATGAAATGACCAAAAAGACCTTTGACTTGTCAACTAACGTTGCAAAGCAATGTCCGTCAGCATAAAATTGGGTCAAAGGACGATCGGCGTGAAAAAATGAAAGTTCAGGGACGAATTTGCGAAAAAAAAAGAAAAAGGACTGTCCGCACAAAAGTTGACAACTTTAGGGATGAACGGTGCAATTTTGTCCATACACTTATTGAATATCTTTGCAGTTTCTCCATAGGTACCAATATTTACATTATGGGAGGTGATTTGCACTCTCCACTTTTTTATTTGCACACTTATTATACAAGTAATTAAAGCATGATATAAATATTGTACAATTGTCTGATGCATTGATTGAAGTGTCCCAATCAAAAATAAAAGTGTGCAAATCAATTCCCTTACATTATACCTTTTTAGACCATGAGGTACCATGGCATGTCATATTCCCTTTTTCGGTGTCATCTCAACGCCACCTTACCATCAGGTACGGAACCAGGACTAAATATAAATGACTGCACAAAAACATTGAACGCTAACACTACATCCGTCCCATAATAAATGTCCACTTTGACTTTTTTGAGTCTTTCTTATTAAACTTTAACCAAAAATATTTTTATTTGTGTTATGTAATACTTGATAAAAAATATACGAATTGTTTGGGTTTTAAATGTAATTTCATTTGGTATAATTTTCATCAAGTATTATATAACACAAATAAAAATATTAATGGTCAAACTTGAAGAAGAAAGACTAAAAAAAGTTTAAGTGGACATTTATTATGGAACGGATGGAGTATTAGAAACATATTTCGATGGACCAAGTGCATTTTAAATGACTTTATGAAAAATGGATTTTTTTTTCCAAAATTAATACTACATTGTAAAAAATTCATGGGGTGCCCGGGCACCCACAGGAACCTTCTAGCTCCATCCCTGCTTACCATCTCCACTTTTAACACCCACACCATCAAAACATTTTTTTTTCTCGTTCAGATGCGGTCAGATTCAGACATTTATGCAACAAATTCAGATTCAGATGTGCGGTTCAGATTCAGATTTAGAGCCTCTTAAAAAACAAACACCACCTAAGAAGAGTGAGAAAAACTTGGAATCATACATTTCAAACACTAGACGAGTATTTGTATATAGTAACGGAATTTTATAGCGACAGATAGTTTTAGTGATAAAAAATAGTTTATGGGTTATAAACAAAAAATAATAAAAGCTTGAGGATTTTGGAATTAAACATAATGTTTTGAAACTCAGTTCGACTCGGGTGGTTCAACCGGTTGAACCGTTCCGCTCGCAAAAGGGTCAATTTAAACCGGGTCAACCCGATGGGTTGGGTCGAAAAAAATGGTCAAACTAAACCTAGTCAACCCGTCGGGTTTGAAGCGTCTCGGATTAACCCGGTTTTCGATGTTTATTAATAGTTTCTTTTTAAAACATATGTTTCAACTTTTCCTTTTTTAGTTTCAACATTTCCTTTATTGTGATTTTTAAGTTTTTTCTTACATAATATAAAATTTTCAAACTTTCACATATTTACTTTTTCACTTTTCCACATTAACCATTTTGCTTTTATATGTAGTATAAATATGTGACTAGAAATGTTTCTCATCATTCTCATTTTAGTTTTTCTTCTCATCAGATCTCTTTCCCTTGATAAAACCAAAAACACTGGACTCAATAACCTACACAAAAAAATACCTCCTCACTCGTAACACCATTAATACCACCTTTTTTAGTACCCACGATGTTTATTTTATTTTTCACTTTTTCAAACAAATTAATTTTTCATTCACTAAATTAATAATAATAATAATAATAATAATAATAATAATAATAATAATAATAATAATAATAATAATAATAATAATAATAATAAATTATTAAACTTTAATTTGTCCAACAGCCCACTATTTCAATAACCCACTAATAACATTTATTAAATTTAATGTTAACAATAAAAAACATAATCTTCCTCCTGGACCGTGTACACACACTTCACACACCAAACACAAATGCAACACAAATATAATCCAAACCCCAAAAAAATAAAGGGAAAAGAAAAGAAAAGAAAACTACTTTTTCAATGTGCGTTAGTGCGTCAACATGAGAGCCAACGCCGTTAGTTTGGAGGGTTGTTCGGCGTGGTAATGCAAATAACGCATGTGCCACGTCGGACCAACGCTAGATCCTGTGTTACCACACGTAATGCTTTAAGGTAAACACGAGAGTAAAGAGACGGCTTCTAAAAAGACCCCGACAAGTGAATGCGTGCTTTTTGAAAACAAACGAAAATAACTAAATTACAAATTTTAATTTTGCTTAAATAATGTCTTAAACTAGTTTTTTAATCAATTCGCCTGAACTTCTGGTTCTCGATTCACCGAGGCTAAAAGCCCAGCTTTTAATAACTAAACTAAATTTCGGTAAACTGGTCTAGTCAACGTAGGTTTTAAAAACCAAACTATAATCATAAAAATAAGGTGTTGAGAGGTGCATGTAAATTCTTATTTTTATTTATCTTGATATAAAATAAAAGGTTTTAATTGGGTTATTTAATTAATTTTATTCTTTTATGCATCTTATTCTATCTATATACTAAAGCGGAAGAAATTGGGTTCCGTGCGGCCATAAATCGATTTAAATATTCCGTTACTTTGCCTCTTATTAAAATAAAAAAACAAAACAAAAAAAATTACGGATTAGAAAAACAAATGAAATATGCGGATTAAAAAAATAGCAGTAGCGGGTTGCTCATTGGGAAAAAAGGTCGGTTTCCGTGGCCGTCATTAAAATAAAATATTACGAATTAAAGAAGAACACTCTTTCATTCTAGCACTTGCACTACCATTCGAATAAAAAAATCAATAAATCTGGGCAAAAAATCCAACTGGCTGGCCCAAAAACAATAAAAAAAAATTAAACATTTACATATCACACCTTCAACTTTTTACTATTTATAACTTTTTTATATAACAAACTTTATTTATCAAGTATCTAACTGATATCTCGCGATTTCTTGAAAAAAAAATACCGGCAAAAAGGTATCTCAATAACGTACAAAACGAGCTCAATATTGATATGCTTTTGACATATGTACGATTTTATAGAAAAATGTAAGTCTAATATATATAGAGTTTTTAAATAAATGAACTTTCAAAATAAACCCTCAATCTATCATATAAGTTTAAAATTTGTGTTAGTTTTACATACATAAATACGTTTAAACAAAAAGATAGTATTTTTTTTTCACTCCGCCTCGAAGACACAGCTCAAATAAACGGGTTACAATTTAGAACATGTTAGAAAAATTATCAGCCGCAACGCGGCTGGTGCCGACCTGCTTGTTCTTATATATGCATGTATCATCTTTATTAATTTTTATGTGTTTTATGCTTATATATGTCTTTATTCTAAAAATCACACAAACACAGTCGCGTACCTATCTATGCTACGTGTTTTATTTATGTACATACACTCTCACACATACACTTATTGTCATATTCCCTTTTTCGGTGTCATCTCAACGCTACCTTACCATCAGGGACGGAACCAGGACTAGATACAAATGACTGCACAAAAACATTGAACACTAACACTACATCCGTCCCATAATAAATGTCCACTTTGACTTTTTTGAGTCTTTCTTATTAAACTTTAACCAAAAATATTTTTATTTGTATTATGTGATACTTGATGAAAAATATACGAATTGTTTGGGTTTTAAATGTAATTTCATTTGGTATAATTTTCATCAAGTATTATATAACACAAATAAAAATATTAATAGTCAAACTTGAAGAAGAAAGACTAAAAAACGTTTAAGTGGACATTTATTATGGAACGGATGGAGTATTAGAAACATATTTCGATGGACCAAGTGCATTTTAGATGACTTTATGAAAAATGGATGTTTTTTTTTCCAAAATTAACACTACATTGAAAAAAATCCATGGGGTACCCGGGCACCCGCAGGAACCCTCTAGCTCCATCCCTGCTTACCATCCCCACTTTTAACACTCACACATCAAAAAACCCCTTCACATATAACATGTCATTTGAGCCCCACCCAACTACACACCCACTATTTTATTTTCTTTTACATTTTTTCAAACAAACTTAATTTCATTGATTCAAATAAAAATACAATACGAAACTTAACAAAATATAAAGAAAAAAAACATACGAAAAAAAAACAATACGAAAGTTAAAAAAATACAATTACTTAATTTTGTGGAGGTTCTTGAAATATTTTGCCATTATTGCGTCTTTTTCCTTGTTGATGACCATGGCTTCGCGGTCTGGCAACCCGTCGATCTTAACCTTGAGAAACTCCAATTCTTTACACTCCATTATTGCCCGGTATTTTTCCTTCTTCACCTCGTACCTTGCTTCCGCGGCTTCCTGTTTGCTTCCATATTTCGATGGACCAAGTGCATTTTAAATGACTTTATGAAAAATGGATTTTTTTTTTTTTCCAAAATTAATACTACATTGTAAAAAATCCATGGGGTGCCCGGGCACCCACAGGAACCTTCTAGCTCCATCCCTGCTTACCATCTCCACTTTTAACACCCACACCATCAAAACACCCCTTCACATATAACATGTCATTTGAGCCCCACCCAACTACACACCCACTATTTTATTTTCTTTTACATTTTTTCAAACAAACTTAATTTCATTGATTCAAATAAAAATACAATACGAAACTTAACAAAATATAAAGAAAAAAAACATACGAAAAAAAAACAATACGAAAGTTAAAAAAATACAATTACTTAATTTTGTGGAGGTTCTTGAAATATTTTGCCATTATTGCGTCTTTTTCCTTGTTGATGACCATGGCTTCGCGGTCTGGCAACCCGTCGATCTTAACCTTGAGAAACTCCAATTCTTTACACTCCATTATTGCCCGGTATTTTTCCTTCTTCACCTCGTACCTTGCTTCCGCGGCTTCCTGTTTGTGTCTAAATTCCTTTTGTAAAGCCTCCGATAAAGACTCCGATTGACTTTCCACGGTGCTTGACATTGTTTCCGATTTTGTTTTTTTATGGGACAGGGTCTACCGGTGGGACGAGGTCGTGCATCACGTTCACGAAAGATCGGAGTACGAGTACGTGAAATTCCGGCTTGTTGTTGGTGCAACGATTGCTCATACTGAATAGCTTGCATAATTTACTCGATGTCACTTTGATCATCAAGATCGGACGTATTGGAAAAGGATGAATCGCTCATATTTTTTGGTAAAAAGTATGCGTTTTGATTAAAAAAAGTTGCGTAAAAATTGGTTAAAGTGAGGTAATATAACAGTTTTAATATGCAGCCACCCAAAAAAATAAAACAGACACTAACTCTTTTTGGTTTCTTGCTGCTAATTTGAAGCACACTGCCTTGTTAATTCTTGACGTGGTTTTGATGTGTTGTTCGAACCAGGTAGGTGTTGTTTCGAGTTTTGAGATGGGAAATCGGTTTAGGACTTAGATGTTGTGGTTTGATTATGTTGTAGCTTGTTTCTTTTCTTGTTGAAGTTGGTGGTTCTTGACGTGAGGTTTGTTACGTAGCTTTTTTTTTTTTTTTTTTTGAAAAAGTTAGCCGTTGCCCAACGGTTATTTTTTATTTATTTTTTTATTATTATTATTATTATTATTATTATTTTGGCCTTTTCCTCCTTTCACACACGATTGATACTATTGTTATTCGGTAGGTTTCTTGAACACTTGGTCATATTTAATGGGCCCTTAGTCCGATCCATTCATTTTATAAATCAATATTTACACAATATGGATCATATAAAAATACGGGTAGTGGTATGTACACGGAAGAATTTTATTAGTACAAAGAAATTTAAGATGAAAAGACCTTAATATCTTTTATACTTTACTCGTTTTATTACTTTAATTTCAGATAAATAAAAAAATGTTGATATAAATAATTTCTAAAAACGTTATTCATATTTTTTGATATCTCTACGTCTTGATGATCACAAAATGTAATCTCATTAAACTAAAGATTATGACGTAAACAAGTATTTAGTAGTAAATATTCACTTTAACAACTTAATCACATAAGGTATGAATAAACAAAATGTCTAATGCATTATATGATCAAAGAAACATTTTCTTAATCACTAGATTTTTATAAAATGTCACAAACATTTTATATCTTTTGAAAAATCATTTTTGGTAAATAAATATATTAAATCCATTATAAATATATGAATTTAAATTTTCAACCAAAAATGACAAAAATGTTCCAAAAAAACCTTCCACACAAAAATACAAAGCTGAGCAACGTTTAGAATGGGCGGCCCCCTTAATTAACTAGGCGGCCCCTTAATTATTAAGGGGACCGACCCCTAATTAAGGGGACCGACCACACTCCTCAGCTTTGCCTATAAATACTGGATAATCCATGGACTTTTTCCTCACCTTTTTACACCAAAACTTTCTGTTCAAATCTCTCTTAATCATTCTACTAAATTCTTTGATCATATAATCATAAGCTTTTGTTTCTAAGTGATCCAAGCTTCAACAATTCAAGTGTAAAGAGAAGAATACTTCTATCAATCAAGACTAGAAGTATTACAACTTAGTATCATCTTGCTACTTAAGTTGCTTGTGTGTTGTACCTTGTAAATCATTTATTCATTCGTGTATAAGGTGTGTATATCGGTTAGTTATAGTTAAACATAGGCAACTAGATTAGTTCGGAGTGTATGAAGTAATAAAAGGAGCAAAGAAGTAGAGGTGTATAGGAGTAGTGGTTAATAGAGAAGAAATAGAATACATAAAGTAGTGAAGAAATAGAAGCCTTGAAGAAGTGAAGAAGTAAAAGCCGTGAAGAAGTGAAAAAGGATAAGTCGTGAAGTAGTAGAAGTGGTTAATAGTGAAGAAATAGAAGCCGTAAAGTAGTGAAGAATAGAAGCCGTAAAGTAGTGAAGAAATAGAAGTCGTGAAGTAGTGAAGAGGTAGAAGACGTTAAGTAGTGAAGAAATAGAAGGTGTGAAGTAGTGAAGAAATTGTGAAGAAGTTGTGTTGTAATTGAAGTCGTGAGATTGGTTCTAGCTACTATTAGAACTCGACATTTAGCTTTGTGTCACTAAATTGGTGTAAGCGAAAGTGTGTAAGGTTTCTCCGCCATAAGGGAGCTCGTTGACTTAGTGAAGAAAAGTCTCGAGTTTGGTGCTCGAGGAGTGTAGTAGGGCTAAGAGGTGCTTCGTAGCCAAACCACTATAAATCCTTTATCTCGCGGTTTGATCTTTCCATCTCTAACTTATTATTACTTAGCTTACTTCCAAATCTCTAGTATATAGTTATAATTATTTATATCGTGCATATGTTGATTTCACATAAAAATCAATCAAAGCTCCATTCATAAAACTAAGTTTTGAAAACAAATCCAAAAGCACACACATATAATTGAACATATTGATTATATGTTACAGTAAAACCTCTATAAATTAATAGTGTTGGGACCGAGATATTTCATTAATTTAGCGAAATATTATTATATCGATAAATTAATAATTTATTAATTTAAAGAAGTTTTACATATGACCTTTAAATTTTCAAGTGTAATACACTAGATACAATGTATACTCGCTAAAGATGAAAAATAAATTTGAAAAACAAGTTCCAATTAAATTTTTATGAATTCATATTCACACTTTATGAAAATAAAATTAACACTTTTTGTTGCAATACGAGAAGACAACACATCAACACTTTAGTGTAATAAGGATATTTTGAGATAAACTCAATATAGATTTGAAGTTCAAAAAAAAATAACAAGTGATAATAAATTCATTTTTTACTAAACTCTTAGGATTTTGAAGTGTATCTCTCACACACACGCATATATAAATATATATGAAATTTTTAGTAATTATTAATTTATAATTTCGTTGGGACTAATATATACATTGGGGTTTCAAAAAAATTATTATCTTATTATTTTATCGATTGGGGTCTAAATTTGTACTGGTCCCAAGTTGGGACCGGACAAATTATTAATTTTATCGAGATTATTAATTTATCGAGTATTAATTTATAGAGGTTTTACTGTATCTTCATACTAACTCTAATTAAAAGTTTTCAAATAAATTAAAAAGAGGTAAAAGTATTTTACCCCTCCCCTTTCTAGTTTTTCACAAAAAACTAAGCCACCAAATAAACCACTCCCGGTCAATCTTTTCTATAATTTGTTTGCAAAGAACGAATACTAAATCAAAACTTATAACTTAATGATTTCCTTACATATTATTGCATCTCGATTGTATAAATAGTAGCATGAAGCTGATTGCAAATGCAGAATAGTTGAATGGAAATCAAAGGTCATGTTAGATTTAAAATTTTAAACTACCGATCCACTCAAAAAATGTAAACCTCATTTGCCCAGTGTTGAATTACACCTGATATATCTCTATCGAAACAGTAGATTTTGGATCCGATTATTTTCGGTTGGTTTAGATGGTTCCTATGGCATTTGGGTTAAAAAGTGCAAATTGCATCTCATGGTATGCATATGGAACATTTTCTTAATCACTAGATTTTTATAAAATGTCACAAACATTTTATATCTTTTGAAAAAGCATTTTTGGTATTAAATAAATATATTAAATCCATTATAAATATATGAATTTAAATTTTCAACCAAAAATGACAAAAATGTTCCAAAAAAACCTTCCACACAAAAATACAAAGCTGAGCAACGTTTAGAATGGGCGGCCCCCTTAATTAACTAGGCGACCCCTTAATTATTAAGGGGACCGGCCCCTAATTAAGGGGACCGACCACACTCCTCAGCTCCTCAGCTTTGCCTATAAATACTAGATAATCCATGGAATTTTTCCTCACCTTTTTACACCAAAACTTTCTGTTCAAATCTCTCTTAATCATTCTACTAAATTCTTTGATCATATAATCATAAGCTTTTGTTTCTAAGTGATCCAAGCTTCAATAATTCAAGTGCAAAGAGAAGAATACTTCTATCAATCAAGTCTAGAAGTATTACAACTTAGTATCATCTTGCTACCTAAGTTGCTTGTGTGTTGTACCTTGTAAATCATTTATTCATTCGTGTATAAGGTGTGTATATCGGTTAGTTATAGTTAAACATAGGCAACAAGATTAGTTCGGAGTGTGTGAAGTAATAAAAGGAGCAAAGAAGTAGAGGTGTATAGGAGTAGTGGTTAATAGAGAAGAAATAGAATACGTAAAGTAGTGAAGAAATAGAAGCCTTGAAGAAGTGAAGAAGTAAAAGCCGTGAAGAAGTGAAAAAGGATAAGTTGTGAAGTAGTAGAAGTGGTTAATAGTGAAGAAATAGAAGCCGTAAAGTAGTGAAGAATAGAAGCCGTAAAGTAGTGAAGAAATAG
This sequence comes from Artemisia annua, assembly GCA_014162995.1. NCBI lineage: Eukaryota > Viridiplantae > Streptophyta > Magnoliopsida > Asterales > Asteraceae > Artemisia > Artemisia annua. The sequence goes on from LBNU01039247.1 coordinate 74,675, forward strand.
AAGTCGAGAAGTAGTGAAGAGGTAGAAGACGTTAAGTAGTGAAGAAATAGAAGGTGTGATGTAATGAAGAAGTTATGTTGTAATTGAAGTCGTGAGATTGGTTCTAGCTACTATTAGAACTCGACATTTAGCTTTGTGTCACTAAATTGGTGTAAGCGAAAGTGTGTAAGGTTTTCTCCGCCATAAGGGAGCTCGTTGACTTAGTGAAGAAAAGTCTCGTGTTTGGTGCTCGAGGAGTGGAGTAGGGCTAAGAGGTGCTTCGTAGCCAAACCACTATAAATCATTTGTCTCGCGGTTTGATCTTTCCATCTCTAACTTATTATTACTTAGCTTACTTCCAAATCTCTAGTATATAGTTATAATTATTTATATCGTGCATATGTTGATTTCACATAAAAATCAATCAAAGCTCCATTCATAAAACTAAGTTTTGAAAACAAATCTGAAAGCACACACATATAATTGAACATATTGCTTATATGTTATCTTCATACTAACTCTAATTAAAAGTTTTCAAATAAATTAAAAAGAGGTAAAACTATTTGATATAAGATCATTTGAGGACCAAATATTTTTTACATACCAAGGGACTAATCTTCACCATTCATCTTCCTTCCATCTTTATTTAATCTAATGGATGAGATTAATCCCAACAATTTAAAAAACCCACTTTCATCATCTTTTTTCAAATATTAATATCTTTCAAACCGTTAATCGTTAAACGGAAAAAAATATACCGTTACGACGAGCATTTAATTATCTTTCTATAGATATGCATTGTGATATACTTCCGACCAAAAAAAAATTTTTCGTTTTTTTCACGTTTTTTTTCGTGGCCGAAAAAATCACATATGATATATCATATATGATATTACATATCATATATGATATGCAATATCATATATGATATATCATATATGATATATCACATATGATATTTTTCGGCCACGAAAAAAAAACGTGAAAAAAACGAAAAAATTTTTTTTGTCGAAAGTATATCACAATGCATATCTATAGAAAGATAATTAAATGCTCATCGCGATGGTATAATTATTTTCGCTTAACGATTAACGGTTTAAAAGATAATTAAATTATAAAAAATGGGTGAAATATTAAATGTTTTTAATCTCAACCATTGATTTCTTTTTAAATGGATGGTGAGGATGAGTCCTTTGGTATGTGAGGAATGTTTGGTTTTTTAAATAACTCAACTCAAACTATTTTACCCCCTCCCTTTCTAGTTTTTCACAAAAAACTAAGCCACCAAATAAACCACTCCCGGTCAATCATTTCTATAATTTGTTTGCAAAGAACGAATACTAAATCAAAACTTATAACTTAATGATTTCCTTACATATTATTGCATCTCGATTGTATAAATAGTAGCATGAAGATGATTGCAAATGCAGAATAGTTGAATGGAAATCAAAGGTCATGTTAGATTTAAAATTTTAAACTACCGATCCACTCAAAAAATGTAAACCTCATTTGCCCAGTGTTGAATTACACCTGATATATCTCTATCGAAACAGTAGATTTTGGATCCGATTATTTTCGGTTGGTTTAGATGGTTCCTATGGCATTTGGGTTTTTGTGGATCAAAAAACAGAGTATTCATTTTATAGAATAGCTCGAAAGCTATGACATTGAAGCTAAGCGTTTTAATCAACACCCTCCCTGTCCATACAAAATCAACTTGCTCATTAGACTTAAAAAGTGCAAATTGCATCTCATGGTATGCATTCTCAATCATCAAACACAAAATTACACCAAAATAATGATGAAAAATTGTCAAAAAAACGTGAACAAATGGGACTGCAAATTGACAAATTAACAATCAAACCCATTTCTGGGAAGAAAAGAAAAGAAAAAAAAATAAATAAATAAATAATTGCTTCAATTTTTTTGGTAAATTACCAAGAGAGCACCACTAGGATTAAAAAAACGTTAACGCGTTATTTTTCCGATGTTTCCAGGTAACAATTTTTGTAGCTGAATGTCTGAACACTTAAGTTTTGCTTGTAAAATATGCAAATAATAAACTTTTAGATGAGGATGAATTAAGGAAAAGAAGGGAGGGTACAAATGTCTTTTCAAAGCAAATTTCAGTGTACAAATCAAAAAACCTTCCATGTGCATATCATCACTGATGATATGCACATATTCATCACCCATATGAAAAATAGTTAGGTACGTGTTTTAGGAAAGAAAAAATAGGTAGGTACGTGTTTTAGGAAAGAAATATCACCGAATAAAAAAACAAGAACGAGATTAAGGGAAATCCATAGTAAAGTCAATTCGACTTATTACAAGAGTAAAATTCTATGCATATCATTATACTAGAGATTGCTTTACATGTGATATTGCTGTAAGAAGTTTAATAGAGTGATTATAGTAGGTACGTGTTTTAGATGTCTCCGATATTACGATGTGACATATTTAATATGTGGCAACAAAATGTTGGATACCTGTTCTCCATACTTGCATGTGACAATTAAACAGCGACAAACAAATGGGTACATATTGCATGTGACATTTAAGGCTGGGTTAGAGGGGTGGCAGTGGGGCGGGAGGCACGGCACGGGGTCCTTCCCCTGCGGGAACACCCGCCGCCGGTCCCCTGCCACGCCACGGTAAGTTGTTTTCGGTAAGTTTTACCGCACAAGATGAGGAGAAAAAGTGACTGTTGCATCATTTAAGTTTTGAACGTTGGACATGTGAAAGGACGTTGGGATGGGGTACCGAATCTTTTTTTTTTTTTTTTTTTTTTTTTTTTGCCTATTTATACTTTGGTAAGAGTGTGAAATAGACAAAAAAAAAAAAAAAAAAAAAAAAAAAAAACGTATACTACTAAACAAAAAAAAGAAATATGCCTAGCAAGTTTACGATGGAGCCAAAAAAAAAGGGATCCTAGAAAAGTGTTCCGTGGATCGAGAGCACAATTCGTCTCGAACATCTCACGTCACGAACTCACTGTCACAGAACTCATCTACCACCCTTACAAACAATGTACTCGCAATCCAACCCGGTCACGAACACTCCTTTACACCGGTTACCGCCCACAGAACTGTACCCGCAATCTCCACCATTTTTCTCCTACAACCACACAACCCTCCGCATACTTCCTCCAAACTTCGAGCCGTTTGATTATCAATATACCCAACAAACCCCACCGCAAATGCCTACTAATTTTGACCCGTATGAGCCGCGCTATACCCGACAAAAAAGGCGTGACCGGGTTAGTGAACCGTTACCCATTCATGATGATACCGAAGATGATGAATATTTCGACAATGTTGACGTGATACCCGAGACACAACCAAGTGATGAAGATATCGAACAAGTCGATGAGGTCGAAGAGGTGTCGCGGCCTAAAAGTGGAAAAAAAACCAAGCAAGATTTGGACGCCCGATGAGGAGGAGGCGTTAGCTAAGGCTTGGATTAAAATTTCGGTGGACCGAGAAGTTGGGGACCGTCTAACAAAGCTAGGATTTTGGAAGCGAGTTCTAAAGCATTTTAAAACCCTTGTCCCGAGAACTGAACGCACTCATCATCAATTGAACTCGAAATGGACTCCTATGCATCAAATGATCGCTGCGTTCAACGGTTACTACATACAAGCGGTATATATACTTGTTTTATTTTGTTTCATATATATACTTGTTTTATTTTGTTTCATATATATACTTGTTTTATTTTTTAGAAACGTTTGAAAGCAAGCGGATGCGACGATCTTCAAGTTTATGAGACAGCCCAACTCGATTTTGAAAAACAATTTAGGAAAGCTTTCGCGCATAGCAAAGCGTGGCACATTCTCAAAGATCAAAAAAAGTGGCAAGAACAACCATTGGTTAGCCAGGCTTCTGAATCCACGGGATCGAGCAAGAAAAGAAAGTCGTCGGAGTCAAGTAGCGCTCAAACCCCAACAAACGAGACACCAATAAACGTGGAAGATTTCGACTGTGACTTACCGAACCTCAACGAGAACCCAACTCCATCACGTCAACCGAGAGGCAAAAAAAAAGTGGATTCTGGAGANGAGACAGCCCAACTCGATTTTGAAAAACAATTTAGGAAAGCTTTCGCGCATAGCAAAGCGTGGCACATTCTCAAAGATCAAAAAAAGTGGCAAGAACAACCATTGGTTAGTCAGGCTTCTGAATCCACGGGATCGAGCAAGAAAAGAAAGTCGTCGGAGTCAAGTAGCGCTCAAACCCCAACAAACGAGACACCAATAAACGTGGAAGATTTCGACTGTGACTTACCGAACCTCAACGAGAACCCAACTCCATCACGTCAACCGAGAGGCAAAAAAAAAGTGGATTCTGGAGATACAAGCCGAAGTTCGATGCGTGATACCCTTGCAAGTTACGCGGCCGAAAAGAAAAGTTTACTGCAGTCGCAGTTTGAGGTCCAAAAGAAAAAAGACGAAGCATATTTCAAGTTTATTGATGGGGAGGTCCGCAATCGTGACATGAAGTTCGTTATGGACCCGCACGACCATATCCCGGACCCGGCTTTTAAGCAATTCGTCATCGATCGAAAACGCGAGATATGTGCCAAATACGGGTGGTCGTGTAGTTTGTAGGATGTAATGGTTTTAAGTTAGTTTTAATGAAATTTTAGTTATTTTATGTTTTTTAATAATATTATGTAATGTTTATTTAATTTTAATTGAAATTTTAGTTTTTTTAATAAATTTTAATAGAATTTAAAAAAGAAAAAAGAAAAAAAAAAGAAGTGAGTGAAGGGTGAGTGGTGTGTTGCCAATAAAAAATGAGTGAGTGAAGGAAAAAGTGGGGGGATGATGTGGCATAAGGGGATTGGGTGTAAGTGAGTGATGGGATTTGGGGTGAGGGGTGTGTTGCCAACCCCCTAAGGTAGTCGTCTAGTTGGTCGACTGACACGGCGATCTGTCGCTGATGAGACGAAAAATGTTACATTTTTAGGGGTCAGTTTGAGTCCTAATTCGTATATTATTTGATCGGATTTCACCCAAAGTCGTTTCTTTTCTCATTTTAGGTACTTTTGAGGAGAAAATCACAAAAGAAGCATTTTCGGGCGTTTTCGGAGTGAAAAAGTGCGGAAAACAACAAAATCTCAAAAGACCCTAAAGTGCACAGAAGGTGACGGCGTCACAAGCTTCAACGTGACGACGTCAGGAACAAATGAAGTGAAGAAATTGGAAGTTACTCATGACGGGCCAGAGAGTTTTTAGCCTAGTTTGGTGACGGCGTCAGGGAAGGCCGTCAGATCTGGAACAAGGCGGCGTGACGACGTCAAGAAGGCCATCACAAAACCCTAATCGTCGGCGTGACGGCGTCACACCTTGGGCTGACGCCGTCAGCCCGTATTATCTATATATATAGGACGATTTTTATTGTTTTAAAAGAGGAACTTGGTGGAGAACTTAAGGGTTAAACCCTAGCTCGTGTATCACAGACCTTAGAGGGTACTTTTACCCCTCTAACTTGCATGTTTAATCTAAGATAAGTCTTCATTCAATCCATACAATATGTCTATGTGTTGTATGATTTATGTTTGTGCTTTTCTTTCCTTTAACATGCTAGGCTAAATTAACTTGTGTTTGCTTAGATCTAATGAAACCTAACTATTGATTATCATGTGATGTGTATGTTGTGATTGTGATTTGGATGAATGTTTCATCTACGTTAGACTTAAGAAAACTGGCTAACCTCCTATACGGTAACAAGCTTGAACGTCTTAGGAAACGTGAATCGTATGTGCGTTAATCGATTTTAAGGTAGTATTTCATGCGTAGGTTGCTATCGGTGAGCTTATGATAGGATACTTGACGTATCGTCATAGAGTGAGGTAGGAGCTTATAGAGTTAGGGAATTGAACGCACTCCCTACGACTTGTTAGGAATACACCCGTCATCCACGCAAACTCAACATACTAATTACATGGTAAAAGATAGTTAGGGAGTAATGAAATCTAAGTAAACACTACTTTCCCCACCATTGTTTTCTCAAAACTTTAATTTAATTGCATAAGTAGATAACTTGGGTTAGTTGACTAGCAACTAATTCCGCCCACTCCTTCAAAACCGAGATTTTACTGCTTTCAAAAAAACATAAAAATACAAAAATAATCATCCTCCACCCTTAGACCTTAATTAGAGTAGTCTTTAACCTAACGAACACTATTCCCTGTGAGAGAACGATCAATCCCCCGGTACTTGCCACTACACTATACTACATCGGTCAGGTACACTGCCTGGTGGGGATTGTAAGCCTCTTGAGATCCCTTGAGAGGTAAAACAAAGTGCGTAAGCAATCCCTACGCATCAGTCGCTCTTACTTTGAGGTGTCAGTCGCATGTTAGTCGAGGTTTTTATTTATTTATATTTGTTGATACAAAAGTTGGGCGTTCCTTATTTGGGTTCGTGTTCTCGTACCAACCAGATTTTAATGCTTGAGACCTGCGCACTAAGAAAGCAAACAAACACCGTTAGGCTTATCGTGGGATTGTCTCCCACGATTATCCTCCGGCGTGAGAGTAAGTAATTGGTTTTAGGGTTGTATTGAAGAGTTAGGGTTGTAAGTCGTACCTTTAACGAGAGTTATGATATTCTTTATATAGGCACGAAATCCTTATTGGATACTTGCTCCTTACCCTTCGGTATATATCCGGTTGTGTTTGATATATATCCCTTAAATAAGAGATATCCATATCAAGACCATAAATAACTTTGGGTTTGGGCTTTCGTGAGCCCAAACCGTTAGTATGGTAGCCCAATCATTATTATGATAGCCCACTCGTGGTGGGCTTGGGCATTAGTAATGTTCATTAATCGGGTTCGTGACCCGAATATGGACTATATGTCATCATATCCCCCCAGTCTAGTATGCGCACGGTGAAACCGCGGATGCTAGACTATTAGTCATAGCGAAAAACGTGCCCCCACACGTGGCGGATAGGTTCAAACGTTTCCCGCTTAAAGGAATATCCTATGATTCTAGTCCATATAAATCCAAAAGATCTTCCTCGAGAAATGTGGGAAAGTGCAAAAAGTGTTGTACCTTTTCGTTTTCCAGCTACTCGATTTGGGTGAATGGGTTACACGTGTCAATCATCTGTGGTGAGTGACACCCTATATAACCCCTTTCCTCATTTTTACTGTGATTATCACAGTAAAAACGCCTCCTTTCTCCATTGTTGAATCTTCTAAGTATCTTTAAAAAATCTTTCACTTTCCTAGGTAACAGCGCGTGCGCTATTAAAAATGGTTCTTCAACTGCATGACTGTACATCCGATATGTCCGAGGACGAACTTCAAGAGTTCGCTTCGGACCACTATATTCCCGTAGCACGGCACCCTGTTATGCCGGATCCGAATGATACAATTGCGGACTTCCCCGTAGGGAAGGTTGGGGTATACACACGCTTTTTCGAGTGGGCGAATCAGCGTGTGCCCATTTCTATATTTTTTAGCGATATATTAAATTATTATCAGCTACACATCTCTCAGCTTCATTGTATTGGCGCTGCCAAAATAACTAACTTTGAAGTGAACTGTCGCTTATTGGCGATTGACCCCACAGTCAATTTGTTCCG
>LBNU01039250.1:16959-43359 GCA_014162995.1 Artemisia annua
AAAATAAAAATTCTATTGTTTCAATCGTTATCCAGCCAGTCGACATGCCCATTTATACAGCTATAACCGCCAAAAAACTGAAAGTTGATTGGTTTATACCATTATTAACCTTTTTTAGAAATCTAAAAAGGAAATGCAAAATATTTGTTACATGTCCGAACCCATTTCAACCAAAACTAAGATTTCACCCTTTCATATAATCCCAGCAGACCCACCCTTTTATACGGCTATTGACTGTTCAAACCCCGGTACTTGGGTTTTCATTGCAAACAACAAATAAGAAGATAAAGAATACCGTAAAAAATTCTGGTGTGGATGCAAGAACGGAGCCTCCAAACCATACAGCATATCTCTGGATAGGATGGCTAACAACATTGACTTCAACTGGCTGTGCCTGGAACAAATATTAACAGCAACCTTCATTAGTCACGGCATAATAATGGAGTATTTAACAGGTTTGTGTTAGTGGCAAGATAGGCATGTTTACTTTTAATTCACTGTTATTTCTCATGCTAGATGCATGAACACGGGCATCCACAATCTTCTTTGTATCCCGCTGCAGCCTTCGCTGAAAATCTTTGAACATGGTCGATCCTCCAGACAACACTATGTTCTAAAATAGTTGTCCAAAATATTAGCTTATTCTATTATTATAATCCAAAATAATTTTCTTACTTGATCTTAAAAGGATTTACCTTATATAGAGCTCTTCTTGTGTCAATTGGTGCAGACTGAATACACCTGTCTATTACAGCAGGTAAAGGGGTCGTGAAGTCTTTGTCGTATATCTCTGGATTAAAGAAAATCTGCATGATAGAATATACCAAGGTATTAACTATAAGAATAACATTGTTGAGTAGGTAGTAAACAAAACATAGCTCATAAAAGAAAATGGGAGAGACCTCAGGACCAAGAAATCGTTCATAGCCAACATCGCATGAGTATGGTGCCCCGGTCTTTGGTTTAATTCCTCTCCACTGTTTAATGTACTTCGATGGTTCTTTGTCATGCTTATTGTATTCCTATAGAAAGATAAAATACGGTCATTAAAATTTTTGGAACATTTATATAAATAAATAGAAAGTGACTGTTCTATGCAATTAAAGAAAAAAACAAAATATGGTGATAAAGTAATGGGCTGGGCAATTAAAAATGACCGATGCTATACACTTTAGGGAATTAAAATATGGTCATAAGATCATGAATTTAGCATCCAAAATAAAACAACAGACCAATTCTAACTACCTTGACAATGTCCGCGCTTGTGTAACAATAAGTCTCCTTGATCTTCCGAGCTACTTCAAGTGAATCTTCAGGGGGAACATGCTCCCCTCTTTCCTGCATAAGGCAACATCTAAATGAGAGAAGAGAGATCATCACAGGAAGAACTAGACAGTTTTGACCAATAATATCATGTAGGGGAGCAAAACGGGTAGGTTGGTTAACGGTCATTTCATCAATGAAGAGATTTATAAGGTTTTACGCATTTGAATACACTTTGGATGTCTTTCAACCCTTTTGGCATGCTTCATTTTTAGTTCGTTTAGCTTAACCCATTTAACTGGTTAGAGATGAAACATAACCGAAATAAATCGATTTGTCTAAAGGCTCGAATCTGCAACCTCTGATATTGTGTGTTTAAACAGAATGTGTTACCATTTAATGACAAAAAAAATTATATTCAGTGTCAATAACTAACATTAATTGACTTTAAGCCTCTTTTCCAAAAAAATAAAGTAAATAACGCAAAACTAAAATAGAAGTGTAAGGTAAAATCAGCATACACGCATAAGCTGTTGGACAAAGAGAGTAACATCTTTTCCCGAAATAGGTATTGACTTAATGCTGCTACCAATGACGTAACCTTCTGCAACAGGCACAACATGGGTGGCCCCATCTCCGACATCTACCACAACACCTGTCATCTCACACTACACAAATGTATAGGTTAATGTAAAAGGATGAAAAAGACTAACATATAATGACATTAAAAGATGAAACAAAGAAGAAAAAAGGATGCTTTACAGTGATGATTAGATTTTTGGCTTCAAGGATATTACACATTTAAACCTTTGCTAATTGAGAATCAACTAACTTACCAGGTTTAACATAAAGGCAAAATATTCAAGTTCAGATTAACATATTAAAGCAACTAAGAATATCATGATAAACAAGATTATCATTTTGAAAAGGGACTCTGTCCATTATTGGCATACAATAAAAGTATCAATTTAATGACGCCTTGCTTTCATCTATTTGATGTCATACACAGCAAATATAACATGCCATGTTCAAGCAGAACTTCAACTTCAGTTTCAATTTATAACAAAAGCATGTTACTATATTCAAAGTTATAACCGTTGGGGGCCGAATGGACCAAAATTATTCAGCATGGCGATTTTTGTTGTATATCATTGTACTTGTTGGGAAGACACACTGAACACAATCAGAAAGATATAATCCCTGTTTAAGGATTTTTTGTTATCAAAATATTTTTTATTCCTGCACTTTCTCCAGTTCTTATAGGCTCTAAAACATGACTATTTCCTATTTACATTCAACTTCAAGATGCCTAAGTTGCATCTTCAAGTGAGGCGATTAAGGATCCTTTAAAGTCCTGATGACCAATGTCTACAGGTCAATAGCGAGTCTACAAGTTCAAAGATTTGCTGAGAGCAACTCACGTTACATGACTGTAACATGTATTTACGCTGAATATTAGGTTAAAGCTTATACATAGCAGATCAGGGTTGAAGCTAACCATTTAGTCTGAAATCAAGGACCTTAGCAATAATAAAATACAAGAGACAAGTTACAAACATTTTCTCCATGAGAAAAAACACAAAAGATGAGCCTCATTTCAGAAGTTGCACAATACACGACTTTTTAAAACCTTCCTCTCTCAATAAGCTATTAATCATTGACTCGTTGTGTATGTGGTTCATTTCACTTGCAACGAATTTTGTAAGACAAACACTCACACTTACCTTTGAAAATGATACACCTCGAACTATCATATCATTAATTACTTAGATCAGAAATTTCTTAATTCTCGAAGTTGAATAACGATATCAATATTTCCCAATTTAATCATATGTTTGTTACTTATCACATCACAAACACTAAAGGGAATCCTAGAAGCTTTATTTCTATAGTTAGCATCAGCCAAGAAGAATCACAATAAATGCATTGCCATAAAAGTAACAATAACAACAAACCAACCTTAGACGTTGTGTAGCCAGCAGCAAGAGCAAGTACCGGCTGCACTGCAATATAAAGCCCCGGAACATTAAATGTCTCAAACATAATCTCACCAGTATACTCTCGACTTTCTGGTGGAGTCAGTGGACTTTCCGTCAATAGAAAGTAATGATCCTCTGGATCACACCTCAAGTAATTAAAAATACACTGCTGCCAAAACCGTTCCATCGCATCCCAATTCTCCACCTGCCCATGTTTAATCGGGTAACTCAAATTATAAGTACCACTAGTCCTAGATTTCGATATAGCCTCTTCCCCTATAAAGAAATCAAGATCAGCCATTACACCAGCACTATGTTGAGCCAACCAACTACTACTACTTTTATTAGAGCTACGATTCGGCTGAGTTATAAAAGACTCGTTAACTGCAACTACTGTTGGAGCAATAAAACAGGGCTCCACATTACCCGCAAACCCCATTTTAGTATACCTGCAACACCACCATAAACTACATCAATTTAACCAATCCAAACAACTTAGGCGTTTCATCAATCCGGTGGTTTGCATAGCTATATTCATACCACCTAACCGATACAGCTAGAGCATTTTCCCGATCATGTGGTGTGCATAGCTATATGCCTATATCAATAACATTTAACTGGTTTTCGTTCACACAGGTGGTGTTCGTAGCTATATGCCTATATCAATAACATCTAACTGGATTTCATGCAAACAGGTGGTGTTCGTAGCTATATGCCTATATCAATAACATCTAACTGGATTTCATGCAAACAGGTGGTGTTCATAGCTATATCGATAAAAGGGGCATTTCATCAAACAGGTGTCAAAAGGTATATAAACATAAATAAAACGTAACTAAATATCGTTTAAGCATCTCATCAAACAGTTGGTGTGCCTAACTATCATAACTAAATTTCGTTCAAGCATTTCATCAGAATATTGGAGTCCATAGCTATATCAGTACAATAAAAAACCAAAACAGCTGGCGCATACTGCGTAACTAAAGGAGGTGTGCATAACCATATAGAATATAGATAAAACGAGACAAAAACAAGTAGGCCTTTCATCAAACAGGTAGTGTTCATAGCTACATAAATATAAGAAAACCAAACAAGTTGGGATTTTCATCAAACGTATATCTCAAGCATATCACCAAACAGTTGGTATGAATAGCTATCTCGATAAAACGAAACCAAATCAACTAAGGCATTTCATCCATAGATGGTGTGCTGTGTGCATAGCTATATGAATAAAACGAAGAGGCATTTCATCCCTATATTGATAAAAAGTAACTTAAAACATTTCACCAAGCATAACCAAATTCACTAAATCTCATTCAGGCATTTCATCAAAACACGTGGCGTGCATATTCCCCACCACATAACTAAATTCACTAAATCTCATTCAAACATTTCATCAAACAGGCAGTGCACACAGCTATATCCATAAAACGAAACCTAAAACAAGTACGCCATTTCATCAAACACGTGGCGTAACTAACTAACTATAAAACGAAACCTAAACAGCTGCGGCATGTCATCAAACACTGGCGCACATAACTAAATTCACTACATCTCAACTAAGGCATTTCATCCATAGATGGTGTGCATAGCTATACCAATAAAACGAAACCTAAACAACAGAGGCATTTCATCCCTATATCGATAAAACGTAACTCAAACATTTCATCAAGCATAAACAAATTCACTAAATCTCATTCAAACATTTCATCAAAACACATGGCGCGCATATTCCCTACCACATAACTGAATTCACTAAATCTCATTCAAACAGGCGGTGCACATAGCTATATCAATAAAACGAAACCAAAACATTTCATCAAAACACGTGGCGCGTAACTAAATTCAGTACATCTCAACTAAGGCATTTCATCCCTAAATTCACTATATCAATGAAACATAACTAAATTTGGATCAAGCATTTCGTCAAACGCATATGTAACTCGATAAAACGAAACCTAACGAGCTACGGCATTTCATCAAACACGTGGTATGCATATTTATATAAAGTAAATTGAGTAAATCACATTGAGGCATTTCATCAAACACTTAGTAATCAATGGAAAATAATAAACAATAAAACTAAATCACAATTAACTGATTAATGAATGAAATAAATAATTAATTAATTAATTACCCAGTGCCATTATCAATAACAACAGCAGGACGAGAAGTAGAAGGATCCATTATTAAAAAAAAAATGGATCTTGCAACAATTGAGATCCGAAATATAGAAATAGAAATAGGAATAGGGAGGGTTTAAGTGATTTTGATCATCATCATAATAACGTTCATTGCAAGTGAAAGTAACTATTTAACTAATTCATTCTTCTTGTTAGTTGTTGTTACACCCATTTTTATTTTTTTACTTTTTTTATTTTTTTGTTTTTAGTGGGTAAGAAAATGATTATGTTGAGATTAGTGTTGTGATTATAGTTTTACTAAAATCGGGTTGGGTTGGTTTGGGTCCGATTGGGCTAACCCGTAAGTGTGGGCTGAGTAAGGGTGTTTTCTTTGGGTTAACCCGTCATTCGTGCTAGGGGTGTTCTTCGGTTCGGTTTTCGGGTTATTCGGTTAATTCGGTTCGATTAATTTGGTTAAAAGTTTTTTATGGTCAAACCGTAAACCAAACCAAACCGAATTCAAATTCGGTTTTCGGTTCGATTTGGTTGAATTCTAGTTCGGTTTGGTTCAGTTCGGTTTTCGGTTTAATCCGAATTACACACTTTATTTAAAAAAAAAGAAAAATATACAAATATATTTAGCCAAAAAAGTTATTTCAAACATAAAAGTTTTTTTTTAATATTAGGATAAAATTTTATTGTTATTTATATATATATAAATATAAATATAAATATATATATATAACATTTTATTGATCTTTTTATATGTATTAATATATTAAAAATATATAAGTTTATACGAATTCGGTTTTCGGTTTTGATTATCAAAACCATAACCAAACCGAGAACCGAACTAAAAGTTTGGTTTGGTTCGGTTTTGGTAAATCCGGTTCGGTTATTAGTTTGGTTCGGTTATTTTCGGTTCGGTTCGGTTTATTCGGTTTTTCTGCTCACCCCTAATTTGTGCTTGTACATGAAGGTTTATACTTTATAGTTAGTCAAATTACTTAAATATTTTTCAAAATATAGTAAATTATCTCACATAAGCTCAAAATACACTTGAATTTAATTTTATGTATTTTTATGAAATTTTACATTAGTAAGCTTCAGCTCTAACTAATTTGCCAAAAACCTTTATAAACATATAAGCTACAGCTTATAATATAAGTTACAACTCCGGCCCCGGCCCTAACCATTTCGTCAAACATGACATACTTGTTTATTAATCGCGTAATAAAAACTTAACCACGATTCATGCTTTGCATAGCAAGAGCACACAGTATGATGTACTTCACTGGTTGACATAACACTTGATTAACCCAAACACGATTTATTTGTTTAACAGGTTAGATAGGCTCACACATTTTTTTTCACAACTTGTTTATCCGCAACTCAAACCTATTTATTTTTATGTCGGTTTTCTATCCAGTCAAAAATTGTAACCGTTAGGCCAGGTAATATATGTTCTTTCTACTTTTATCTTGTCGGATTTAGAAGGAATGAAACGAATAAGAACTTGATAGAGGGTGTTTTACGGTAATGTATCTTTACTTCATATTACTAATATGGTGTTATTTAGGTTAGACTTTAGGTTGTTCTTAATCATGTTTTAAAAGAAAACAAACAAACTTAAATCTAGCTTTAACAAGAGTCTGTGTCGGCATTCTGGCTCGAGACGACCAAAATAAGTAGGCTTAATTTGCACAACTTAACTGTAAATGTTGTAATAAGTAACGACTATCGACTAGCTGTTAAATTCTTACTAGTACTTAAGGACAAAGCTCGTAACTTAATTCTTACAAGTACTTAAGGACAAAGCTCGTAACTTCGTGAATTCGTGTAGACCACTACGAGCGTTCATGTAACTTACTAAAAATCTTAAGTTGTTTCTACACCGTTTTTGTTTCGTATTTTTACATTTTAACTACGATAGTTTTGAAATTAAATCACCTTTTTCACATCCTTCAATTCAAAAACAGTTGACACAAGCAAAGTTGTCTGATGTGTCACACTCGATCACAAAATGTTAGACACGAAATCACGTTCACCATTATCATCAAGACATGTTATCGAAGACATTATACATGTCGCGCAATGACTTGTCTAATAAGTAATAAGATGCTACACACAAATAGTCGGTTCACCATTGTTATCGATACATGTTTTCGAAGACATTATACATATCGCGCAATGATAAAAAAAAAGATGCTACTCGCAAATGGTTGGTGAACGATCTATATCATTAAGTATACGAATTCACGAAAGAAATAGTAACAATATAGGTACAAATATGAACCTTTATTCAACTTTTCACATGGAACAAGTATTATCAACGGTTTGACAGTGTTCAATCAATCAACTTGTTCGTATTTTTTGTTCTTGTGTTATCAAATGCTAGTTAGACAACTAAAGTTACAACCACTATAAATTAGAAGGTCCCATTGTCCTATATCTTACCCTACTATTCAGTATTTTCACGAAATGAATGTGTGGAATAGTAGCAGACTAGTAGTAGTGGTACATACCCTTTTTATTTTAATGATGACTCCTGTTTGCTTGTTTGAATGCGTAGGATAATATATGTTTGAGGTCGTCAAGAAAGGGTGGGAAGTGGTCATAAAGAATTAAAGATTACTCGGTCATACATTGTACATTTAAGTCAAGACTCGTCATTCGATTAACATGAACATATAAAACTTCATTCGTTTACCCGTTTTGTAAGCTTGAATTGATGTCGGTAAAGAATAGTCGTATTAGATCATCACTTGATAAGAATGTGTCATTCACTCGAAATGATCGACCGTTTTTGCATCCATGCATTATGAGCTCGTTTTCACCTAGCCGAACTAGCTACTATACCTCGTTTAGATGTACCCGATATGTTATGTACTCCGTAGCACTTATCACAAGTAGCACGTGTCGTAGATTACTTGAGTTTTGATAATACTTCCATCGGGTAAACACGAAAGTGTGAACGAGTTAGATACACATTAAAAACATGTTGAACTTCGTCGAGATCTTTCTACTGGAAACAAACAATGATTTGCGTAGTCATTCGATCGAGGAACTTGTTCATGATTGCGACCCACTGTAACAAAGCAAACTCAAGTATATAACTTTTTGTTTGCTAGATAACTTCTTCAAACTCCTTTCGAATTAGTTAACTTCTTTTCTAGTGGTTATGTAGTTAACTTCTCCATCCTCATAACTCATAAGACTCCTATCGAAATATCGAATCATTGACTCCAAAAAGTTGTCACCAAATATAAAATTGAAAACCTTTCTCGGGCAACTTAGTTATTAGCACGGATCATCTTGATTCATGTATAAGATTGCTTGTCCTCCATTCCATGGTCGTATTCGTATATAGTTAATGCCAAATCATACTAAATCTGCGTCAAGATCGTAAAAAGACTATTAAAACTGCTCGGCTTTATGTAACACTTCTCATAGTTTCTATCATATGAACGAGATATTAAGTGTTTTTGTCAAAAAACAACAACATAAAACTAATAACTCCTAGTATCTAATTTATTGATGAGTAAGGATCAAATGAGAAATAAAAGTAAAATGAGAAGAATGAGAAGTAATTACAACCGCACATTTCAGATGCACCTACAAAATAAAATGCATCTCCCATGAAATTCTCCTTCCTCATTTGAAATGTATGGCTACAAACATTTCTCATTCTTCTTATTTTATTTTCTCTTCTTAGTGGATCCATTCCCATTTATTGATAGGAAAAGTAAAATTTTATGTTTTTTTTCGTATCTTTTGACTTTTACTATTTTTGATTTGTTAAACTTTAAAATTTTTGTTCTGTATTTTTTTATGCAGTTTTATCACTTTATTAACTTGACAAGACAGTTTTTTTTTTATAGGTTTATGCTCTGTATTTTTTTTTTTTTTATGTTTTACTAATTTTGACTTATCAAAATATATATTTTCTTTTCTTTTTCTTATTTGGCAATTTTATGATAATAACAAAATTATAAAAACAAACTTTTTTTCTCTTTTTAAAAAAAGGATATTACTTGTACCAATAACCAACCCCGTTATCAAGTCACACTGTACTCTATAGGGACTTGCAATTTAGCATACAGTTTATTACATGTTGTGTATAAAGACCAATTCTCAGTTACTTTTTCTGCATTTATTCATCATCATTATCATTCAGTCTTGTTGTGACCATCCTAGTTGACTAAATTAGTCAGCTTTCACTAAAACAAAGCCTGTGAAGGCTAAACGTGTCATTCTCACTAGTTTCTACTAGAGTAAACCAACCATAATAAAACACATTGCTTCATGAATCACTGTCATCCTAGTCCCCCACCATGGACACAATGCCCGTTGCATTTTTTTTTTTTTTTTTTTTTTGAGAATAAAAACTTATAAAACTTGCCTATTTTACACTCCATTAATATTACTAATTTTTGTATACAATTTTATTTAAAACATTGTTAGATTCCGACTAATCATCATTTTTGACGGCTCTGGTTGCAAAATTGCAACTAAGGTTGTCAATAAACTTGAACCCGACTAACCTAACTCCAACAGAACTCGAATAAGCTTATTCAAATCGAATTATAAAGGTTAAAAATCGTTATTTGAGTTAACCTCATTAACCCGGACTCTTATTAAGATCAAGTTCTGGGTGAAAGTTTAACCTTATTCGAGTTTTGAGTTAACCCGAATAAACCTCATAAAAATTTTTATTTTTATTTTTCATATATTCTATTTTTTCTATAAGCTCACCCACTTATTTATATATATATTTTATAACTTGGCTTATTTGGAGCATACCAGAGTGACGCAAGGCTCTAAGCTCGTACCTTATAAGTAAGCTCTTTATGTTAACCCGTACCCGTAGCCATAACCCACACCTTATTAGGGGGTTGGCAACACACCCCTCACCCCATTTCCCTTCACTCACTTACACCCAATCCCCTTATGCCACATCATCCTCCCACTTTTTCCTTCCCTCACTCAAATTTTGTTGGCAACACACCCCTCACCCTTCACTCACTCCTTTTTTCTTTTTTCTTTCCCAACGGTCGAATTTTTTCTTCTTCACCGCTCGGTAAGCTTCCCCGTTCGGTGCCTCCCCGTGTCCTCACCGCATGAAGGGCGGCGGTGTTACCGCTCGGGGTCTTCCCCTCCCCGTGCCTCCCCGCACCCATTGCTAACCCCCTTAGGGTCGGGTACGTGTAAAGTTTTTCTCCTCAAAACCCTATTAACCTTAATTACAACAATGCTTAACAAATATAAATCTCTACCTCAAAACCCGTCAAAACTTGTAATACTTTTTCATATTCTTTTATCAAATTCTTTTTGTTACATTTTTATCGTAAGAAACAATAATCGAGTATAATACCATTCACATTCGTCACAGAAAACATAATCAAAAAATATTAATCGTCAAAAATTCTGATAATAGAATACCCATCACCGCAACAAACGAGTACCATTCTATTTTAATACTGGTACCAACCAATAAACAAACAAAGAAAATAAAGACAATATGATGCCATCAAATAAACCAATAGACAAAGGCACTGCCACCATCCAAACCCAATGCGTAGATTAGCCAGAGTAGCTGTAACATACTATCATAACACCTACTCTAACTGAATTAATGCGCCACTCTGCTTATCCTACGCCCCTCCCTCACTCCCTCACTCATTTTCTCACACACTAATCAAAAAAACATAACATACGCAACTTAAAAGACTAGCATGGTTAAAATTACTCAAATATAAAATTCTCACAATCTATAAAGTTGTTGTAACGAAAAACATAAAATTAAAAGATATTTATCGCCTAAAATTTTATTACAGGGTACCCGCCGCCGCATCGCGCGGGTACCCTGCTATATTACTAATTTTTGTATACAATTTTATTTAAAACATTGTTAGATTCCGATTAATCATCATTTTTGACGGCTCTGGTTGCAAAATTGCAACTAAGGTTGTCAATAAACTTGAACCCGACTAACCTAACTCCAACAGAACTCGAATAAGCTTATTCAAATCGAATTATAAAGTTTAAAAATCGTTATTTGAGTTAACCTCATTAACCCGGACTCTTATTAAGATCAAGTTCTGGGTGAAAGTTTAACCTTATTCGAGTTTTGAGTTAACCCGAATAAACCTCATAAAGATTTTTATTTTTATTTTTCATATATTCTATTTTTTCTATAAGCTCACCCACTTATTTATATTTATATTTTATAACTTGGCTTATTTGGAGCATACCAGAGTGACGCAAGGCTCTAAGCTCGTACCTTATAAGTAAGCTCTTTATGTTAACCCGTACCCGTAGCCATAACTCACACCTTATTAGGGTCGGGTACGTGTAAAGTTTTTCTCCTCAAAACCCTATTAACCTTAATTACAACAATGCTTAACAAATATAAATCTCTACCTCAAAACCCGTCAAAACTTGTAATACTTTTTCATATTCTTTTATCAAACGCTTTTTGTTACATTTTTATCGTAAGAAACAATAATCGAGT
Source organism: Artemisia annua (assembly GCA_014162995.1). Taxonomy (NCBI): domain Eukaryota; kingdom Viridiplantae; phylum Streptophyta; class Magnoliopsida; order Asterales; family Asteraceae; genus Artemisia; species Artemisia annua. The sequence continues at coordinate 28,839 of LBNU01039250.1, forward strand.
ATGATACCATTCGCATTCGTCACAGAAAACATAATCAAAAAATATTAATCGTCAAAAATTCTGATAACAGAATACCCGTCACCGCGACAAACGAGTACCCTTCTATTTTAATACCGGTACCAACCAATAAACAAACAAAGAAAATAAAGACAATATGATGCCATCAAATAAACCAATAGACAAAGGCACTGCCACCATCCAAACCCAATGCGTAGATTAGCCAGAGTAGCTGTAACATACTATCATAACACCTACTCTAACTGAATTAATGCGCCACTCTGCTTATCCTACGCCCCTCCCTCACTCCCTCACTCATTTTCTCACACACTAATCTCACCTCCAAAAACACACACACACACACTCTCTCACATTCCACTCTCCGATCCCTTTTTTTACCGTTTTTTACCGTCACTTTTACCGTTACATCTCCTGTATTGAATCTCCGATCAGTTCTAACCGTTTTTTAACCGATGTAACCGTTTTTTTACTGTTTTTACCGTTATATTGAATCTCCGATCAGTTCTAACCGTTTTTTAACCGATGTAACCGTTTCTTTTACTGTTTTTACCGTTATATTGAATCTCCGATCAGTTTTACCTTTTTTTTTTACTGTTTTAACCGTTATATTGAATCTCCGATCAGTTCTAACCGTTTTTTAACCGATTTAACCGTTTATTTTACTGTTTTTACCGTATTTTAGCTGTTTTTACCGTTATATTGAATCTCCGATCAGTTTACCTTTTTTTTACTGTTTTTACCGTTACGAACTGTTACTTCTCCGATTAGGTATCCGTTAACCGTTTTTTTACTGATTTAACCGTTAATTTTGTTGCTACATTATGTATCGAATCTCAGATTAGGTCACAGTTAACCGTTTTTACTGTTTTAACCGTTTATAAACTGTTTTTTACCGTTAGTTTTGTTGTTAGGAGCTCTTACTGTTTAGATCTGTGTAATTTGGATGAATTAATTGAGGTAAGAGATGAATCCGTTGTGTTGTATTGCGCCTGTATCGATTGATAAGGATCGTAACGATTCGCCGTCTGCGGTTACGGTTAAGCCGCAGAACGAGTGTGAGTTAGGTCTAGGGTTAGGGTTTGAGAATTCGAACGGGAGGAGTAATAATGTGAGGCCAGTGAGTTTTTCGGCTCAGGTGTCGTCAGTTGGAACTGAATTTGAGAATGCGGTTAATGAGGTTGAGGAGTGCGGCGAGGATTGTTCGGTGTCGAAATCGGTGTTTTGTAGTGGAGGTGGAGTTGTGGCGGGGATATTGTATAAGTGGGTGAATTATGGGAAAGGGTGGAGGTCGAGATGGTTTACGTTGGAAGATGGAGTGTTGTCGTATTATAAGACGCATGGGCCGGATAAGATTGTGTTGAGTCCGGTGCGTGAGAAAGGGTTTTTTAAGGTGATTGGGGAAGAGTCGGTTAGGTATATGAGGAAATGTAGTAGCGGGAGCGGTCATAATCGGTTTGGTGTTAAGCAGTGGAAGCCGTTTGGGGAGATTCATTTGAAGGTATACTTTAATTGCTCAATTAATATAGATTCTGCATATTTGTGGATTATTACTATATGAATAGCTGTTTAATTTACAATGTAGCCCAATTAAATGTGCATGTATGTATATCCACTATTTTAATTTACTTGGATATAAGCAAGAGTTAGCGTTGTTAAACGGGTAAACGGATGAGGGTGAGCCTTTTTTAATCAGATGTACGCGGGCTCACCGGGTTAATCCCGGGACCGTTTCCGACCCTTCCCTGGCCACCCCTAAATGTACACACCTAACGAGGTTTGAACCCTTGACTTCTTGTGAGGAAACCAAGGACCTTACCACTAGGCCGTTTGGTGGTGGTTTCAAGAGTTAGCATTGTTACATAAGCTATAATGGTTGTCAAATAGCAGCGGAAACTGATAAGAAAGCTATTAATGCGATCACTTGCTCAATTTATATATTTAATATTGTTACAGAGTGTTATACTATTATTTTTGTTTTTCTCATTTGAGGAATTAATATGTTAGGTTGCATTGTATCGGCAAGTACTGTAGTTAATGTTTTGTGGAACAGTCTGTTTAAAGCACACTTGTTATGAAATTTACTATGGCATAACTACCATAGAAACACAGACAACAGGACAGTTTGTTAGGTGGCTATTGTTATGATTTTTGTTATTTGGACTTTATGGAACACCTAAAGATTCTTTATCCTTTTAAGCAAAAAAGGTATGGCATGTAGTTGATGGATCTGATCTCTGAATCAATTATTGTGTACTTTTAATAGCTGATATGGTGTAGATAACTAGATAAGGTTTGTAAAGTGGTTTTCTGAATGGTACATTTCTACGTCTTCTCCAGGCCCAATGTAGCTAGAAGTGGAAATGATAGTACTAGATATTTGGTAGTCTGACAGTTCTTTTGTAAAGATTCCTCATGTTCACTTATTGGGTAGAAAATTTGTGCTCAATGTAACTGTTTTGCCAGGCAGAACGCGGAAAATTATGTTCATCACATTATCTTAAATGAGCTTTACTAGGAACTTAATAGAAAACTTAATGATAGCCGTCTTCCATGAATCCGATTTTTGTATCTATACGATCTGAATGCACATTTAGGAACTTGTTATGGAATCATATATTGATTGTAGATCAGTTTTCCTTCTAATGACCTCAAATCCTCATAAATGCCCTTTTTAAGCACACAAATCATTAATTACTAGAAAGAATTTTATCATGGCCAATATTCATTTTCTAGAGTGCCTGGTGATAAGATCTCAGGGAGTATTTGAGGATTAGAGAGTGCTTGTCAAACAAGTTCCGCTCCCGTTTGCTTTACTTGCCTGTGGTGCATGGCTTTCGTAAGCATAGTACTACTATCTTTTCTCAGGGATAACCCTGTACCAAGAACACTGTCTTGCTACAGTTTATTTTTTTTTTTATCTGATGCAACATAAAACTGTGCTAATAAAGGACGGATTATGTTTATATTAGTGGGTACTTCGGTAAAATAGACTGTAACCTCATCTTTTGGTACACAGCGAGTTTGGTCATCTCTTTTACATTGATAATTAACGACTTACGGACGATTTACTGTTCTTTTCATTAATGACGTTGATGATAATATGCTACCATATTACATCCTTCTGTTCTCTAAAGCATACAAGTATATTATATACAGGTCTCTTCTGTAAGAGCAAGCAAGTCAGATGACAAAAGACTATCTATATTTTCTGGAACAAAAACTCTTCATCTACGGTGCATATCCAGAGAAGATAGAGCTGCATGGATCGAGTCCCTTTTAGCTGCTAAGGATAAATTTCCAAGATTGTCTGCAGGCGATCTTGCTCCTTCAGAAGACATGGTTATCTCTACAGAGAAGCTACGGTCACGGTTATCCCTTGAAGGAATATCCGAGGAAGCAATAAAAGATTGTGAATCGATAATGCTGGGTGAACTTGCCGCCTTGCAAAACCAAATGAAGACTCTTCATCTTAAACACATGGTTCTTTTGGACAAATTGAGACAGCTAGAGGTAATAACTTTATTTGTCTTTCACATGAACCATTGGCTTAATTCTGCCCACCTAGGTAATTCAGCAAGATTTTATTTATAAATGTGAGTAGAACTATTGTGTATTAGCCACACAGAAGTATTTGATGTTCTGACTTCTGATTTTTCAGCAAGANAAGTGAGGTTTGAACCCTTGACCTCTTGTGAGGAAACCAAGGACCTTACCGCTAGGCCGTTTGGTGGTGGTTTCAAGAGTTAGCATTGTTATATAAGCTATATTGGTTGTCAAATAGCAGCGGAAATTGATAAGAAAGCTATTAATGCGATCACTTGCTCAATTTATATATTTAATATTGTTACAGAGTGTTATACTATTATTTTTGTTTTTCGCATTTGAGGAATTAATATGTTAGGTTGCATTGTATCGACAAGTACTGTAGTTAATGTTTTGTGGAACAGTCTGTTTAAAGCACACTTGTTATGAAATTTACTATGGCATAACTACCATAGAAACACAGACAACAGGACAGTTTGTTAGGTGGCTATTGTTATGATTTTTGTTATTTGGACTTTATGGAACACCTAAAGATTCTTTTGCTTTTTAAGCAAAAAAGGTATGGCATGTAGTTGATGGATCTGATCTCTGAATCAATTATTGTGTACTTTTAATAGCTGATATGGTGTAGATAACTAGATAAGGTTTGTAAAGTGGTTTTCTGAACGGTACATTTCTACGTCTTCTCCAGGCCCAATATAGCTAGAAGTGGAAATGATAGTACTATATATTTGGTTGTCTGACATGTGTTTCGTAATGATTCCTCTATTATCACTCATTGCGTGGAAAATTTGTGATCAATGTTACTGCTTTGCCAGGCCGGACGCGGAATATTATGTTCATAACAACATATTAAATGGGTTGATTAGGAACTTAATGGAAAACTAAATGATAGCCTCCTTCTCTGAATCTGATTATTGTTTCTACAAGATCTCAATAAACATCTAAAAAGTAGCGTTAGAATCTTAGATGTATGTAGATACGGTTACCTTCTAATGACCTGGAATCTTAAGAATGTGCCTTTTTTTAAACACAGACATTAATTACTAGAAAGAATTTTATCGCAGCCATTAGTCATACTAGCATGCCTAGTGATAAAGATCTCAGGGAGTAATCAAGATTTGTGGATTAGGGAGTGCTTGTCAAACAAATGCTCAGGTTTGCCTTGCTTGCCTGTGGTGCATGGCTTTCGTAAGCATAGTACTACTATCTTTTCTCAGGGATAACCCTGTACCAAGAACATTGTCTTGCAACAGTTTATTTTTTTATCTGATGCAACATAAAACTGTGTTAATAAAGGACGGATTATGTTTATATTAGTGCATACTTCGGTAAAATAGACTGTAACCTCGTCTTTTAGTACACAGCGAGTTTGGTCTTCATCTCCTTTTTAATATAGCGTCCTCTGGGTATTTGAATATTGCAACTTAGGAAACAGGCACGTTTTTTATATTCTATTTGTGTCTATATTACATTGATAATTGTATAATTATTAGTTAAGGACTTACGGACCATTTACTGTTCTTTTCATTAATGACGTTGATGATAATATGCTACTATATTACATCCTGCTGTTCTCTAAAGTATATAAGTATATTATATACAGGTCTCTTCTGTAAGAGCAAGCAAGTCAGATGACAAAAGACTATCTATATTTTCTGGAACAAAAACTCTTCATCTACGGTGCATATCCAGAGAAGATAGAGCTGCATGGATCGAGTCCCTTTTAGCTGCTAAGGATAAATTTCCAAGATTGTCTGCAGGCGATCTTGCTCCTTCGGAAGACATGGTTATTTCTACAGAGAAGCTACGGTCACGGTTATCCCTTGAAGGAATATCCGAGGAAGCAATAAAAGATTGTGAATCGATAATGCTGGGTGAACTTGCCGCCTTGCAAAACCAAATGAAGACTCTTCATCTTAAACACATGGTTCTTTTGGACAAATTGAGACAGCTAGAGGTAAAAACTTTATTTTTCTTTCACATGAACCATTGGCTTAATTCTGCCCACCTAGGTAATTCAGCAGGATTTTATTTATAAATGTGAGTAGAACTATTGTGTATTAGCCACACAGAAGTATTTGATGTTCTGACTTCTGATTTTTACACAACCCTTATAACATTTAAATATGGGAATCTGATTCTGTTGTTCTAGTATCATATTTTCCTTATGAAAGATGCCCATAAATTTTTTTGCATTGACCGGTTAAGCTTGTTGTTTGCAGACAGAGAAAATCGAGCTGGAAACAACTGTGGTTGATGAAACAAAAGAACGTGATTCTTCTTGTGGGCAAGATAGAAGATTCAGTGGTAAGCTAATCTTTGAGAGTTTATCTTTCATAAATTGCGTTAGAGATTTATATGATCCTAGAACACCACAACAAATGATATTAGCAACTCTTCCACTGAATTTCAATAAGGGTTGAGCTGATCATGTCCAGCCTAATAATCTGTAGCTCAAGAATAATCTCTATTGATAACTTCTGATTTAAGTCATGAAAAATGGGTGCCAAGTTTCAACCTAACTTCTGTATTGATAACTCCTGTATAGATGGATGATATATTAATGTGAAAGTAGTTAATTTTCCACCTTTGTGGGTTGCTGTTTGTTTCCTGAGTCAGACAAAAACTCTAGAATTATATAAAGTAGGGACACACTATCATGAGATCATACAAAACTTAATATACGTATACATTCGAGTCTAAGGACTTGGCAAGTATACATATACGGCTTGCAAATTGAATTTAGCATATGTTAGCTTAAACCTAATATCTAGCCATAAGATTATCGGACCCTTTTGTTGCAACACCCCTCTCCCCAGGATAAAAGATACTAGTAATAAATAACAGAAAAATTATGATGATTGAATGTTTTGGAATTCTTTTTTGACTATTGAGGGTGCAAGATATTTGCTTTTGGTTATTGGTAACACTATCACCGCAAATTATTCATATATCTTATTATCTTTTGCTGGCTACTGCATCAGATTTCTATTCCATCATGTCCGAAGGCAGTGGATCTGATTCTGATGTAGACGTTGAAAGTCGATATGGAGTAGACATTGAATCAGATGAAGAAACCGGAACCTTTTTTGATACAAATGAATTCATGTCGGCTGATGTTTTAAGATGCGCATCCTATCGGAGTAGAGAAAATGGATCAAGTTCTTTAGCAAATGAAAAGGACTCTTTCTTGTCTGGCCGTCGGGCTGGAACTGAGATAAATTTGATTCAGTATCCTCACGTCAAAAGAAGGGACAGTTTACCTGAACCGAAGGAAAAAGAAAAACCGGTTGGTTTATGGTCCATAATCAAAGATAACATCGGAAAGGACCTGTCTGGTGTTTGCCTCCCTGTTTACTTTAATGAACCACTCTCTTCATTACAAAAATGCTTTGAAGATTTGGAGTATTCTTGTTTGGTTGACCGAGCGTTGGAATGGGGAAAGCAGGTCAGGTACTCAAGCTATGCTTATTCATGGCAATTTCATTGAGTATGGTTTTGTACTAACAATTTACTCCATGATAATTTCCCTTTAAAATGTAACCGATTAATGTTATCTCTCTTGTACATTAGTTTGCTTATAGTCGTAGCACATTGTAAATCGAACACAATGGTTGCTAGAAACTGCAGTCCTCAGGACCCTTGTTAATTTACCCAGCCCAATACTTTTGATTATAATTTTCTTATAACTTGTTTTAACTTCTAAGCATTCTGACATTTGCTTTTGGTATAAATAATGAGCTCCATATATTATATGAAGTTCTATTGAGTACTGACCTCAAACTTTTTTACGCATGCAGGGGAATGATTTGATGAGAATTCTAAGCATTGCAGCTTTTGCTGTTTCTGGTTATGCATCAACAGAGGGTCGACAATGCAAACCCTTCAACCCTCTTCTTGGGGAGACCTATGAGGCAGAATATCCAGATAAGGGCCTGCGTTTCTTTTCTGAAAAGGTAAATTTTTATTCAATCACGAAACAGCGATTGTTAAACGCACGATATAAAATCTTTCTTTTTCTTCTTGCTGTAAATGGTTGGATTATTATATAAAAAGAAAACCCCTATCTGCATTTATTACATGGTTAAAAATGATGTACTTAGTCATTTTTTGTTGCTTTTTCTTTAGGTGAGTCACCACCCTATGATTGTTGCCTGTCACTGCGAGGGCAGAGGCTGGAAATTTTGGGCGGATTCCAATCTAAAGGGCAAATTTTGGGGGCGTTCTATTCAGCTTGATCCTGTGGGTGTCCTCACCCTGCAGTTTGAAGATGGTGAAACATTTCAATGGAGCAAGGTTACTACCTCTATATACAATATTATTCTTGGCAAAATCTACTGTGATCACTATGGTACCATGCGTATCAAGGGTAGCGGCAATTACTCTTGCAAACTCAAGTTCAAGGAGCAGTCAATTATAGACAGAAATCCACATCAGGTAGCAATAATATTCAAGAGCTATAAAAATCTTTCTTGCAACATTAGTTTTTCCAATGGCAAGATGTGGGGGTTGGTTAGTGGACTAACGGGTCAAAACATGTATGCGGTGAAACAGGGATTTATTAGTACTTGTTGAAACGAGCGAGGCCATGTTGACCCGCTAGCACTTTTTGTCCATTTCCTAGATTTTTGTTATAGTATATCTAATGTTTTAATTATGACTAATATAAGAGTACTATGACAATACTACTCGCTTGTTAGCGACTTCTGTTTGACCCGTTTGAGGTCGAAGAAAACCTAAATTGACATATTGTTTAGTAATAACATTAGTCTCTTACAACACTAGCCTTTATGAACAAAATCTTATTTTACCAAATGCAGGTTCATGGGTTTGTGCACGACAACAGAACAGGAGAAAAGGTGGCAATGTTGATGGGAAAGTGGGACGAGGCTATGTACTATGTATTGGGAGATCCAACAACAAAACCCAAAGGCTATGATCCGATGACAGAAGCTGTGTTGCTGTGGGAAAGAGACAAGTCTGCCACCAAGACACGATACAACCTCACACCATTTGCAATATCTTTGAACGAAATAACACCTGGTTTAAGGGAGAAGCTGCCTCCAACTGACTCAAGGCTTAGACCCGACCAACGACACCTGGAAAATGGTGAATATGAACTAGCAAATGCAGAAAAACTCAGACTTGAGCAATTACAGAGACAGGTACCAGTTTTACTTTTGTGATCACCAGGGTTTTTCCGACTCCTAATATCCATATCCTACATCCCCTCTTTTGAAACTTTGAACACATGCTTTTTTTAAAAAGTTTGATCATCAACCAAACGACTTGTGAACAAGCCTTGCTTAGTCACGAAGTAGAAGAATTAGACCTAAAATACGGGTTTATTTCATAAAAGCGTAACCAAAATTGGACTGATTTTTGTTAGAGCAAAGACGAAATGATCATGTTGACATTTTACTGACCTGACTCCCAAAACCAATTACCCGCTTTAACAATGTTGAACTTGAAGATTTACTCAAGCTGAAGTTTGATTAAAGTTGGTTATCTTTGTATGCAATAACCTTCTCAAAATAAATATCTTCATTCATTTGTGATATTATCCAGTAATTGAGTTGAACTTTAAAACTAAAAACTTGCCATTCGTTTTCTTGGTATGCAACCTGTGTCTTTAAGAAAGTTACCATGTTAAATAACTTATTTGTATGTATTTATAGTTACAAATTAGCTAAGTGTTACTGATTTGGGTCAATAATATCTATTGCTTTAATCCAAATCGTCAAATATATATGACATAAATGTAATCATTTCCTTCAAACAGCGTTCTTGAACTCGAATATTTGCACATTGTAATTAAGATTCTAATCGTGGTTACTTATATGGATAGGCAAGAAAACTGCAAGAACGAGGATGGAGACCAAAGTGGTTCCAAAAGGACGAAGATGGTTGTTTCCATTACGTGGGTGGATACTGGGAAACCCGAGACAAGAAAGACTGGAATGGAATTCCAGATATATTTGGGCAGAGTGTCGAGATGCCTCCTAGTGTAGAAGCAGAGTGAGCAGGAGGTTATGTTGTAGCCATTAAAACTTTGTAACAAGACTGTTTAAGGCTCTATCAAGTATATAATTTTCCTAAAAAAGTAATAAAAGGAAATCATGCAAACAATATGTTAAATCGGTATCAATCTTTTTTCCTTAACGATTACCAATCGATTATGGGTATAGCATTTCACAACAATGGTGTTGTTTTCGTACCTTCTGTTTATTCCCCCCACATTGTAATCCAGACTCGTTCAGTAGTTTTTTGTACTGATTAAGTTTCTTTCTATTGCTTTTGCGAGTATGGTATGATTGAGCCTTGCTTGACTTCAAGCTCGGTAGCGGCTCAAGTCTCGTAAAGTTGGTTATAATCTTATGATGACATGTTATGTGCTAATGGGTTGAACACAAGCCAAGTCCTTAAGTCGATCATGTTAGGCTATGCTAGAACTCAATTTGTTACCTTGACGAGTAGTTTTGAATTATGCTCAACTCGGTACGAGAAAGCCTTGGAGGAGTTTGAGCTCTAGCTAAGATAGTACTGTGGTAATTAGTACAAATACTAGTATCTAAATAAAGAAAAACTTTGTTTTTTCTTTGTATGTTAAACTTAAAACAATGGCATTCCTAAATCCGATAATGACATATAGCTTTATGGTTGTTATTTTACTGCCCGCTACATGATTCATTTGGCCCCAAATCAAGCACGGGAAACTAGGGGTGCTCATCGGTTTGGTTTTCGGGTTTTTTTGGTTCGGGTTGAAATATTTTGAGACAAAATCAAAAACCAAATTCAAAATGGATCAACTCGAACCAAAAACCGAATTTGAATTAAGGTTGCTTCGGTTTTCGGATCTTGTGAGTAATACCCGAATTGTGAACTTGCCGGGAAACACATTTGTCATACTGGAAGTAATACTCGTCGTTGTTAAGTTCATCGACATCCTCCTAAGCCCAACTATTGAAAGTTTGAAACTGAGTTCCCTCGAGGGCTCGAACTAGTCGATTTCATATTGTCAAAACATGTCCATGTGTTGTGATTGATAGAGTACTCAATGAGTAATCTCAAATCCAACTGCATTGGCTTTAAAATTCAATATCACCTATCTCGGCAACTTCAAAAGATAAAAAAACCTTTTACAAGTGAGACTAAATAATGCAGATTATGATAGCGAAAATGCATGGATCCTTATTACATAAGAACAATTAATAATTTATATAAACTAATGTAATTTATGTTTGTTAGAAACTTAAACTCTGACTACACTATGGTTTAGTAAATTTGTTGGCATAGTAAGACCTTTATTTGCTTCCAATGAATTAGTTGCATTGTCACTTAACAATCGTTGTTTATACACTAACTTGGTATCATTTATCAGAGTAACGCCAATTCATTGAAAGACAAGCTTTGAATAATAAACACATACTAAATGATATAGATTATAGGATACTAAAAATGCATTAGCAAACAACATGCATTAGATATTTAGATACTTATTGGATTTTTTCAATAAAGCCATTCCTAGCATTACATCCCACATAGGTTAGAGAAAGGAAAGGTAACGTAGTTATATACAACACTTCACATTGAACTGATGTGTCTAGAACAATATGATGTTTAGGATGCCTTTGCTATATTGAAGTTCAATATGCAAAATAAAAATGGAACTTTCATGTTAGCAAAATCATCCCGAATTCATATATGTTCTTAAATTTTTAATATTTATTTTATTAAGTGGCCTTTTATTGCCTTTGGATCAAACAAACTCATAACCTTAATCGTACATATTTTCAAGAGAAGAACTTATGTTCTTCATTGATATATCAAATACATGTGTAATATTTTAAGTTATCATCACAAAAACAGAGATAACAAAATCCACAAATTTGAGTTTGTTCAATTTCTAATGTTAAAACAAAAGAGACATCTTAATTAAATCCAAAACTATCATAACTGCACAATTAATTTGAATACTAAATTGTTCTTCATTTGTAGGAAAACGTGCATAGAAAACTAACATCATTTACAAATTATAAAACAAAAGGATGCCAATATGTTCTAAAGCTGATATTTAACACACTTCGTATGTATACAAAGTTACAAACAGATACAGTTATCCAAGTAACTTTGAAAGAAAATTGATCATTTTATTTAACTACCTTTAGTTTTTTGTCTATAAAACCAATTCAGTCCCACATTGGTTCTAAGAAGAAAATGTTTGTAATCAATATACCATACTATACTGTATATGGCTTATGTATGTGTGAGTTAGTATGATGTTTACAAGTTTGGTTATGGGTGAACTAGATAAAAGATTTAGTGACTCCTATAATCATGATTTTTGAATTCATATAAACTCAAACTTTTTTTAATCTATATGAACTCCGATATATGTTTTACTAAGATTTAGAATCCGCTTCTTTATGTGGTACATAGTTAGGCCATCTATTATGGTAAACTTAAGAAAAAGTATAAAATTGAGATATGTCACCGACTTATAAATCTTTTGGTTGTATAAACTTATCTCCACTATAGATTAACTTTCTAAAGGTCTATGAATACCTCTTTTGTAATCGAAGCTTCTTTAATAAACGCTGGTTCTTCGGTCAAGTTTTTAATTTAATGTCACCAATGTTGTTGTTTTTGTACCTTTGGTTTAGCCCCCCTACATTGTAATCCAGACTCGTTCAGTTGTTTTTGTATCAATTAAGTTTCTTTCTATTGCTTTGTGAGTCTTGCGTAGTGTTGGCGTATATGCCGGAGAGTAGCATACCGGACGTAATGATGATGTGCCGGAGGACACAACAAGCCGGAGGGCGTGCTGTTGACTGAAAGTTCCGAGTGATCTGACAGGTGCACGTGCACCGCCGCCACCGAGTTTTCAGGGATTTTGTCTAGACAAGTGGACTGACGCCTACTCTACAAGGTAGGCTTACCTCAGCACCCATTGGACAAGTGGGCTGACATCCTACCCCACACAGGTACCAAGGTTGGGTAGTATAAATACCCCAACCATATTTATTTCTCACACCTAACACGCACTCACGCATTTACTCTCTCATTTAATTCATATACCCTCCGGTCTTGCACATATACTTACTCTCACGCCGGAGCTTGGTCCTGGGATAACACCCGGGGCGAGCTAACGTGCGCATTCCCTTGTGCAGATACCAAGGATCTCGCTAACAGGACGGGGTGTTTATCTTTACTTCAACACGTAGCTTTGTGCTTTACATTGAAAATGAAAAAAAAGATACGATTCAGAACGAAAGAAAAGCATATACAGATATGTATTAGTTTTCCAAGTAGCTTTGAAAGAAAATTGATCTATAATGACCATGTATGTGTTATAGGGTGAATTAGTAAAACTTTCACATGTCACTAAATTTAGCTACCTTTATTTATTTTTCTATAAAAACTATATCTACATAACTACATTTAGTCCCATATTGGTTCAAAGAAGAAAATGTTGGTAGTTAATAAAGTTTTAACATCTCTCTAAAACATGTGCTACTGGTTGACCATAAGCCAACTAGCTAAGTTTTAACAGCTCTAGTAAAGATATTATTGTAGCAAATACTATCTAAATAGAGAAAATCTTTGTTTTTTAATGTTAAAACTTAAAACAATGGCATTCCTAAATCCGATAATAACATTAAGCTTTATGCCTTTATGGTTGGTTTCTTACAGCCCACTATATGAATCATTTGGCCCCATATCAAGCACAGGATACTAGGGTGTTCGTCGGTTTGGTTTTCGGGTTTTTTTTGAGATTTATTTGAGTCAAAATTGAAAATCGAACTGAACCGAATTCACAATGGATCAACTCGAACTGAAATCAAATATGAATCTGGGCCGCTTTGGTTTTCAGATCTTGTGAGTAATACCCGAATTGTGAACTCGTCGGGAAACACATTTGTCATACCGGAAGTAATACGTGTCATTGCTAAGTCCATCGACATCCTCCTAACCCCAACTATTGAAAGTTTGAAACTAAATTTCCTCGAGGGCTCGAACTAATCGATTTCATATTGTCAAAACATGTCCGTGTGTTGCGATTGATAGAGTAAATGACTAATCTCAAATCCAACTGCATTGGCTTTAAAACTCAATATCACCTATCTCATTAACTTCAAAAGATAAAACCTTTTACAAATGAGACTAGATAATGCAGAATAGGATAGCGAAAATGCATGTATCCTTATCACATAAGAACAATAATTTGTATAAACTAATGTGATTCATATTATTTATTTATTTATATTTTGTTGGAAACTAAACTCTAGCTACAGTATGGTTTAGTACATTAGTTGGAATAGTAAGACCTTTATTTGCTTCAAATGAATTAGTTGCATCGTCACTTAACAATCTTATAGACACTAAGTTGGCATCATTTATCAGAGTAACATCAGTTTTTTAAAAGATAAACTTTGTATATTAAACACATAAATGATATAGATTATAGAATACCAAAAATGCATGAGAACAACATTAGATACTTACTAGATTTTTTTAATAAAACCATTCCGCCATTACATCCCACATAGGTTAGAGAAATGAAACGTAACTTGGTTATATACAACACTACATATGGAATAGATGTGTTTAGAATGGTATGATGTTTCGGATACTTTGTTGTTAGGGAGTTCAATTTTCAAAATAAAAATTGAATTCTTGAGCATCAAAATTCCCGAAATTTGTACATGTTGCTAAATTTTTAATATTTGTTTTATAAAAGACTTTCTTTATTGCGTTTGAATTCACATGCCATCTTATTACTCTTCAATAAAACAAAATTTAGATACTTGCTGATGTTTTTAATAAGGATTTGACTCTTTGCAGAGGTTAAAATGTAGTTAATGAACACAAACTTTCTTAATTAACAAAAAAATGCATTAAATAAACTTGTAAATTACTATATTTAAACATGATTTTCAATTTTTTTTTTTTTTTT
>LBNU01039250.1:59057-94277 GCA_014162995.1 Artemisia annua
TCTTTTATGGCGATGTGGAGACCCTCCATAATAAGGATGAAGAGGAAAGGAGACAATGGATCTCCTTGGCGAAGTCCTCTTTTTAAAGAGAATTCCGATGTTGGACTACCGTTTATAAGAATAGACGTCCGGGCAGATTTTAAGCACTCGGAAATCCAACCACGCCACTTTTGGCCGAACCCACATTGCTCAAGGACATAATCCAAGTACTTCCAATTTACAGAGTCGTATGCCTTTTCGAAATCGACTTTAAAGATCATCAACTTCTTCTTTTTTTGTTTAAACCAATCAATCGTCTCACTTAACATCAAAGGACCATCAAGGATTTGTCGACCCGAAATAAACGCCGATTGTTCTTGACTTACGAGATTACCAATCACAGAGGCTAGCCGATTTGCAAGAATTTTTGCAATGATCTTGTAATGTAAGCCAATTAAAGATATAGGTCGATAATCTTTAATCAAAGACGGATTACATACCTTGGGGATAAGAGTTATAAAAGCGGAGTTAGTACCTGGTGGCATTTTTGAAGATGAGAAAAATTCTGAGACAAAGAACTCCACATCACCTTTAAAGATATCCCAATATCGTTTCAGGAAAAGAAAGGTAAATTGTTAGTTGGGGCAATCCCATATATACTCAAAACAAACATTATAATTTCATATTTCTCTAACACATGCTTTAAAAGCATTGCATTTATGCACTGAAAACTTGTCATTTGGGTAAACATAAAATTATAAACGTTCTTTTGGGTATTTATGGAATTTTCCCTTGTTAGTTCTATAACTTTTTTATTTTCTAAATGCCAAAAATACCTTGCGGCAACTCTTCTGCCACTATTTATTTCCAAATTTCATCGTTTTAATCTACGAGTGCTTTAATTCACAAGTTTTAAAAATACAAAAAGAAACAAAAATCAATTTGTTATTTCAAATTCATATCTTATAAATATTTAACTTCTCAAAAAAAAAAATAAAATAAAAAAAATACTGAATATTTCTTAAAATCATTAAATATTAAATCAACTAACAACTAAAACTGTTCAAAGTATAGTTGTCAAAATCGCGATCCTGATCGTAGGATCGTACGATCCTACGATCCTACACACAAAAAACGATCAGGATCTTAACAAGATCGTAATTCGAGTAGGATCGTAAGATTGCACGTAGGATCGTAGGATCGGATCGTAGGATCGCCGAGTTACTTATTTTTTTGTTTTAATTTTTTTCTATATTAACTTATTAAGCATAAGTCCATGTCTTAAAGCCCAATATTGACTAAGAATTCTTCATGAAAGCTATTATTTTGATGTTGTTAATTGACTGTCTTTTGCAAGATTAATGAGTGACAAATCATTATGCTTTTATGGACTATTTAGAAATATTTTAGATGTGTCTTTTTGGGTTTCGTGCTTTATAACATGTCAGAAGCTTGTTATCGAAGTAAACCATATGGATACTTGGTCCAATTTTGTTCATAATTTATTTTATGTTTCATATAAAAGCATGAACTATATGTTAAAATTTTTCAGTAATATTATCAGAATATCCTAATTTAATTTATTTGATTATCAACAAAAGAAATATTGTGTTGCCCACTATTATAAAATTATGTGGCTTCATTTTCAGATACAATCCATTTATCTTTTTGCACAATCTATATACTGTAATAAAAAAGTCACAGAATCACGTACCAATAAATTAACACTATATTTTTGCATTAATCTAAATGTTATTACAAAAAACCTATAATAAAAAACATTAAACAAGAAGTAGGTACACGTATGTTGTAACTTTGTGCAAGTGAGCATTGCAATATATCTAATATTCTACTACCACGGTACTTAAACATATAACTTTTTCTTTTATAATCTATTTAGATTCGTTTATCATATGAAATATTATATAGAAATATAAAACTACAACCCCTATACAAAAATATATACATTTTCATAGGATCTTACGATCCCGATCCGATCCTACGATCCCGATCTTGCAAAGCCGAAAACGATCATAGGTAGGATCCCGATCCTGACAACCTTTCAAAGATAAAAAGATCACAAATCTTAACTATATATTAAATTGATAAATAACGTGAAACTGTTGATAATATGGTAAAATTAATGAAGAAATGAAAGTAAAAAATGTGGTGGAAATACGTGAGTTTTTAAAAGAAATGGGTGTGTGAAGAGCAAATTCAACAATGGAGGATCTAGGATGAAGGAAGGAATGTGGAAGGCACAAGGAGGTTCGTAATAAGTGAGCTTCACAAAAAGAGGCTTGAAGAAAAGAGTTGTTGGCATAGCTGAATTCTTGGTCGTCACTATTCATGTGTAGGATGTTTGCAACGTTCATGGTTGCGGCTTCGATATCGATATAAAAACTTTTGCAATGCCAAGCATGAACTATAATGTACTTTAAATAGTCTTATAATAGGTGAGGCAAGCCATGATGTAAATGCTCATTTTGACAATTTTCTACTTTTTAGTAGGGGTGTGCAGGAACCGCACCGCAAACCGCAAAACTCGCACGGCAAAAACCGAAACCGCAACAAAAACCGCGGTGCGGTTCCTGAAAATGAAAAAACCGCATTTTGCGGTGCGATTTCAGTTTTCACCGAAAAACCTCACCGCAGTAACCGCACCGCACCACAAAGTCATATATATATATAGAGGTGGGATCATGAGAAAAGTTGATCTCGATAGAAAAGTGAGAAAATAACTGTGATGCACCGGGTTTTATAACTATGATGCAGCAGAATAAAAAGTATGGTGCATCACAGTTTTTAAAAACCCGGTGCATCACAGCTATTATTCTAGTGCATCACAGTTATTTTCTCACTTTTCTACCGAAATGCACTTTTCTCTAGAACCTTATATATATATATATATATATATATATATATATATATATATATATATATATATATATAAAGTAAGAAGCGTTTCGCCCATAGCGATGGCTATCGCAGTAACACAAATGAAATGGCGACTTAACATGATTTACAACGCTTAAATTAAACGAGTGATATTGTAGTTATTTTGTTGAATTAGAGGTTGACAACATAACATATAGATTAACCCAGAATACTATAGCTAACGAGAGAGTCTACTAGAATTCAGACGTCAAGAAGTATTAACGTCAACAAATATTTGGATTAAGAAACTTGTTGATTGTTTGAAAAAATAAATATGCCTGGTCGTTTGGAGGAACAATAACTGTTGATAGTTGATACACATGCACCATAAAATGGGTAAAAAGAATTTTATACCAAAAAAAACCGATAAAGACTAAAAATACGTATAAGGGCTTAAAGTAAAAGCACGTCTATTTTATGTGTGCGAAGTAACTGTCTGTAAAGATATCACTTCCCTTTCTCTTGTCATTTTATTTTTATTTTTATTTTTATTAATTTATTATTTTTATTATTTATTTATTTATTTATTTATTAATTTATTTATTTATTTATTTATTTTTGTCTTTTTCACACAGTCACTCCGGTCTTTACATATATGCTATTTTTAGAATTTTATTTGTATTCACATCACTCTCCTTTCATTCTATACACACCCTTTTACGGTCCCGAAACTCTTATTGAAATTCTCTCTTCTCTATATTTTTCTTTTCGTTTTGTTTCAAAATAATTTTTCACCGTTAAAGATAACTAGATAAATTTGATCGACTTTATGATAATACACTTACTTGAAGTTATTATTATAAATTTTAAGAAAGTTAAACTAATTAGTTAGGGAACTTCACATTTCTGCGACTTAATATACATTTATTTTAATGTGGCTCAACTTTGAGGTATATTGTTAGTTGGGGCAATCCCATATATATTCAAAACAAACATTATAATTTCATATTTCCCCAACACATGCTTTAAAAGCATTGCACTTATGCATTGAAAACTTGTCATTTGGGTAAACATGAAATTATAAACTTTCTTTTGGGTATATATGGAATTTTCCCTTGTTAGTTCTATAACTTTTTATTTTCTAAATGCCAAAAAATACCTTGCGGCAACTCTTCTGCCACTATTTATTTCCAAATTTCATCGTTTTAATCTACGAGTGCTTTAATTCACAAGTTTTAAAAATACAAAAAGAAAGAAAAATCAATTTGTTATTTCAAATTCATATCTTATAAATATTTAACTTAAAAAAAAAAAATACTGAATATTTCTTAGAATCATTAAATATTAAATCAACTAACAACTAAAACTGTTCAAAGTATAGTTGCCAAAATCGCGATCCTGATCGTAGGATCGTACGCTCCTACGATCCTACACACAAAAAACATCGTAATTCGAGTAGGATCGTATCAGGATCGTAAGATCGCACGTAGGATCGGATCGTAGGATCGCCGAGTTATTTATTTTTTTGTTTTTTTGTTTTAATTTTTTTCTATATTAACTAATTAAGCATAAGTCCATGTCTTAAAGCCCAATATTGACTAAGAATTCTTCATGAAAGCTATTATTTTGATGTTGTTAATTGACTGCCTTTTGCAAGATTAATGAGTGACAAATCATTATGCTTTTATGGACTATTTAGAAATATTTTAGATGTGTCTTTTTGGGTTTCGTGCTTTATAACATGTCAGAAGCTTGTTATCGAAGTAAACCATATGGATACTTGGTCCAATTTTGTTCATAATTTATTTTATGTTTCATATAAAAGCATGAACTATAAGTTAAAATTTTTCAGTAATATTATCAGAATATCCTAATTTAATTTATATGATTATCAACAAAAAAAACACTGTGTTGCCCACTATTATAAAATTATGTGGCTTCATTTTCAGATACAATCCATTTATCTTTTTGCACAATCTATATACTGTAATAAAAAAGTCACAGAATCACGTACCAATAAATTAACACTATATTTTTGCATTAATCTAAATGTTATTACAAAAAACCTATAATAAAAAACATTAAACAAGAAGTAGGTACACGTATGTTGTAACTTTGTGCAAGTGAGCATTGCAATATATCTAATATTCTATTACTACGGTACTTAAACATATAACTTTTTCTTTTATAATCTATTTAGATTCGTTTATCATATGAAATATTATATAGAAATATAAAACTACAACCCCTATACAAAAATATATATATTTTCATAGGATCTTACGATCCCGATCCGATCCTACGATCCCGATCTTGCAAAGCCGAAAACGATCCTAGGTAGGATCCCGATCCTGACAACCTTTCAAAGATAAAAAGATCACAAATCTTAACTATATATTAAATTGATAAAGAACGTGAAACTGTTGATAATATGGTAAAATTAATGAAGAAATGAAAGTAAAAAATGTGGTGGAAATACGTGAGTTTTTAAAAGAAATGGGTGTGTGAAGAGCAAATTCAACAATGGAGGATCTAGGATGAAGGAAGGAATGTGGAAGGCACAAGGAGGTTCGTAATAAGTGAGGTTCACAAAAAGAGGCTTGAAGAAAAGAGTTGTTGGCATAGCTGAATTCTTGGTCGTCACTATTCATGTGTAGGATGTTTGCAACGTTCATGGTTGCGGCTTCGATATCGATATAAAAACTTTTGCAATGCCAAGCATGAACTATAATGTACTTTAAATAGTCTTATAATAGGTGAGGCAAGCCATGATGTAAATGCTCATTTTGACAATTTTCTACTTTTTAGTAGGGGTGTGCAGGAACCGCACCGCAAACCGCAAAACTCGCACGGCAAAAACCGAAACCGNATCTTTTATATAATAAAACAAAACCCCAAGTGGGGACTTTTCCATTTCAAAAAAACTAAACCATACCTTATTTAGTAATAATATTATTTAAAAAAAAAAGATTATTTTCGTATTAGGTAACATTTTATATTTATCCATAATACAAGTAGAAGATAAATACAAAAAATATAGATAAGAAGCAATTAACAATAGGATTAAAACTTTTAAATAATTATCTTTAATAATAAAAAACTATAATTAAACATCATAAATCAAACAAAACAAAGATTAAATTATTTTTTTTAATAAATAAAAATATATGATTCAAAAAAAATTTTAAAAAAAACCCGCGCGTGCGCGGGCATTATAACTAGTATATATATATATCTATATTATATATAACAGGAGGCGTTACACGTAGATAATGCCACCTCATTGCCCAGTAATTCATTATCTGCCATGTCATCACCATGTAAGCAATTTTTAAAATTTTTTTTATTTTCATTTTTTTAATTAATTTCGTATGACGTCATCAGTAAGCGCCATGTATTCGATTTTTTTTTAAAATTCGTATTTATAAAAATGAAAGTGGTGAGATTCGAACTTGCATCTTTTGGTTAACATGCAAACCTCTCAACCAACGGAGTCAAGCCATTGATTGTGATCAAGGACCTAAAACAAAAAGGATATACTATACAAAAGAAATTAAGCTAAGCACAGAGGGACCGATTGTGACATTATGGGGAAAAAAACATCCGGCCATAACTAAACATCTCCTATCATGTGACATTATGGGGAAAAAAACATCCGGCCATAACTAAACATCTCCTATCAATATTTGTTACCCTTTCCAAAAACCCAAAACCCTAAATCGACTGCTAATGATAATAATGTAACATCTACCGCCATCATCATCATCGACAATCCGTCCCAAATTCCGCTTCAATTATCAGTAGAAAACCCTAATGTGCTTCCTTTTTATTCGTGCACCATTCAATCCCTCCCAAATTCCTAAAACCCTAATTTTTTAACATAAACAAATGCATGTTCATCACAAATCAAGTAAAATATTTGTATATGATAAATTTTAATGGATGCATGATGTTTTATTTTGTCTAATAGTTGTTTATATTTTATTTTATTGGATTTATTTATCATTCAATTTTGTGTGCTCTATTTTTTGCAGAAAAAAAATAATACTGTAATATGTTGATCGAATAATCAATAGCTACTGCTGTGCACGCTTCTAATGAGGTCTTGCTTCCGTTTTCTAATTGTTGTTTAATGTTTAGTTAACTAAACCTCTGCATGTAATCGAAAGTAGTATTGGGAACCTAATTTGTTATGTAAATTGTGTTACCTATATGTGCTCTGGCAACATGATTCATAAGTAGTAGCTAATGTTTTACAGTAGTAGCTAATGTTTTACAGTAAGTAGTAGCTAATGTTTTACAGTAGACAAGCAACTTATATATGCTTGTGAATATTGGAATTCTGCGTGGTGTTTGAATATGCTTTAGAAACGAGTTTGTGACATAATTTTAAGATTTTATTGTGAATTTTGTTTTAATAGTGGCGTCTAGGAGGAGCTGTGAGGAGATAATATTTGATGATCGTGTGACTGTTAATGGTTCCGCATGCAATACTCCACATGTAAAATTAGTGACTGGTGTTTGAGCTTAGCTTATTCATATTCTAAATTTTTGATGATGTTATAATATTTGAAGACTAAAGTTGATCCAAAAATGGATATGATCAGGTTCCTAAGAAACTGCCTCCAAAAGTCTATCTTGCTCTCAACAAGCCAAAAGGGTTTGTGTTGACTTTATTGCAGTCTATCTGAATATTCTTTTTTAGTTATGTGTTTTGGCTTTTCACTAAATAGATAATCTTGCAGGTACATCTTTTCATCAGGAGAGAGCCAAACGAAATCTGTCATATCTTTGTTTGATGATTATATGAAGAGTTTGGTATGTTTTATATAAACATCACGTGACACCTTAAACGTTACTTATCTTAACCTACTGTCATTTTATACAGGATAAAAGAAATATGGGGCAACCAAAACCTCGATTGTTCACTGTTGGTCGTCTTGATGTTGCACAACTGGGCTGATCATCGTGACAAACTATGGTACTTTACAGTTACATTTATGTTGTGGGATCATGATGCACACCTTTTAACTGATCTTTATGCTTTTCAGGCGAGTTTGCACTCTTTTTAATGTTTGTTGAAGCTTTAAATAGCCGTTAAACTTATTGTTTTCTGTTTTCGGGTAATCAGCTTGAGCTCATGAAGTATTTAAGTTCATAAAGCTTAAGTTCATAAGCTCCTATGTTGAAAATAATTAGCTTATTGGGCTTTCAAAGTTAAAAAACCCGTTAAGCCTCTAATCCTCTAATCCTGACACATTCTTATTTGGAGCTGAGTTTATTTAACACCTTTAAGAAAATGATTGTGGAGTTACAGTTACAGAGTATAGTTGATAGTTCTATACTGATATGCTTATGTTTTGTTAAGCTAAGTTTGTTAGCGCAGATTGAATCAGATATTCCCTCAGTCTAACTTGAGCGGATCAATTCTAGCTTCCAAATGAGTAAATACATTATGGTCAATGCAAACCCGGTTTCACCCGTCACTCAATATTACCATCTTGCGACCTGTATCCGTATGTCTAAAATAGGAAATCTTCGTGGTAGTGAACATAATGTTAGTAGCCTAACAGTTTGTTTTAGTGAATTGTATGTGCCACTAATTAGCTAAACTAGCGCTACAGACGTTCTGTTGTTTAACAAATCCTTCATGCGTTTTGGTTCTAAATTTCAACTAAAGAATTCTCACTAAAACTTGGTTTAAATTCTATATCTATTGTATCCTTTCTTTTGATCATAATATTTTATATAAACTGTACAAGTGGTGCTTTTGTTGTAAGCCGCAGTCAAATGCAGGAATAACCCTCCTCTTAAAATAAGCGATGATGTCGTAGAAGGTGTGCTTTGTTGTTTGGAACACCTTCTGATCAAGTGTCATGTACCGTCCCTCGACCAGGTACTATTTCAAGCACACCCCTTTTTCCCTTTGTTTTTTTTATTATTATTGAAAAAGCTCCGTCCCAAGCATCAGAGGAGTTTCGTGAAGGTGTTATTAGATGTTTTAAGGCCCTGCTTAACGCTTTATGTTTCTGCTCCAACCCGTCTTGTGAATGCAAAGAACTCAAATCTATACATAGGCTTATAGACAATAGATATTCAGTCATTCCCGGTATCCTCACCACTTGCTTCAAATATGTATTATTCTTAATGGTGAAATTGTGATTGGTTAAATGGTTATGTGTTGAATTGTGTTAATTTGATGAGCAGAGAAATCGAGTAGGAGTAACGAGGGACATAGGTGGGGGAGAATTGATCTTGATCAACATTTGCAGCTGCTTCTTTAAGCTATTGTATCCGAATTTGTATCTTTTTTCCTGCTCGGGTAGTGTAACTGAAATATCTAGGAAGATCCTCTTAACTTATTGTTTTCTAAGTAATCTTTTGAATAAATAATTTTATTTGGTGAATCTGCAGGTCTCCTCTTCTTGGAAGCCGGTTTTAGAAGATCCTTCGACACTATAAACATTTTTTTATTACTATGCAATTAAAAAGCCTCGATCATCAAAAGAGGTGAGTTACTCTCTAATTAATCATTCTTATACATTTATGCACATCAATTGAGTGTCTGTTTTTATGAATGTAGATGGTAGCTGTTGTCGCTTCTTTGGGAATTGGCATAAAAACCGAGGTTAGTAAACAAAGCTTCATAATCATTATTACATCTTCTCTTATTTATTGTAAGCGCTTCTTTGGCATTTGGCATAAAAACCGAGGTTAGTAAACAAAGCTTCATAATCATTATTGCACCTTCTCTTATTTATTTTAAGATAAATAAATATTATTTTTACCTAGAAAAAAAGAAGGTTAAATGGGTTAAACAGGTAAACAAGTATCATTTTTACCTAAAAACGAAGAAGATTGCATAGGTTAAACAATTAACCAATTAACAAAGGGGTGAAACCGTATTAAAAGTGTACTTTCTCAAGACCATAACCGCTACCGCAGTTAAAAAAACTTACAGAAAGCTTCCTGATAATCTCCGACAAAGGGGTGTAAGCATTCGAAAAAAGTACATATGTGAAAAGGTTTTTGATCTTTTGTAACTACGCAATTCTCGACTGTTTTTATTGATTCTGATATGTCATTGTCTAAAAAAAGTACCCTATAGTAAATTTTGTGAACTCATAATCACTTTTTATTGCATTTAATTATATAGCATATTAGGTTTCAGAAACTTTCGAGACTTTTTTTTTCCTTTGAAGACTAAAATGTAAATGAAGGGTATCTGCACGGGTAGTCAAATACGCACCCTCATATCCTTGCTGATGCACACGCGTGGGAGCCTAACTGGTACTGTTGGTTCGATATTTTTCTTTTCTCACGACTTGAAGACGATTCACGTACGCTCACATCTAAAATATGAATACAGAAATGGTAACAATACCAATACTTGAATGTAATGTTATCAGGCATGAAGAATATATGGACCAATGGCACCGTTGCTTCTACCACCACCTAAAGTAGAAACTCAAGAAACAGAAATGCCACAACAACATATGCCAATCCAAGCTTTGCTAGAAGTAAAGCCTGAGACTAATGTGGTACGTACCATAACAGTCAACATCATCACATTCAGTTACATATTCTAATGATCTAAATATGTCCAAAACAGCTACAACAGTTTGTCATAGAAGCCGTGATAAAAAACATTGACGAATCTCAAGGATGGTACTTCAATCGTTGTTGCAAATGTCACATGAAGATAAGCGAACGATTCTCACACCAACACTGTCAACCACCGTCATGACGAATGTTTTTATAAACAGCTATAGTTTCAGAGCTACACTCGCCGATGTGACTGATAGCATCTTTGTTACCTGTTTCAGTCCTGAAGCAAACTCACTCCTTTTACCCAATCACTGAAATGTTGAGTTACATTCCGGACCCTGATCCGTACGTGCTACCCCCACTAATCAAGGACCTAGAACATACAAAGCATCTGTTCACAGTCCACATCGCTGCAGGAAGTCGCAGAGGCAACACAAAATTCATCCTTGACCACACAGCCAATGCCCCACCACCAAGACTACCTGACATTCCGATACCAACTGACCCCTAAATGCTTATCTTTTGTTAGCAACATTTCCCTAGAACTTGGAGAGTTTGGTACTGCACTTGGTTTTGCCAGTAGGAATTGAAGTTCTTACACAGAAATTTGATGAGATGGATCAGCTAATTGCTGAACAAGCTAGGTATACACATTTACCAAAAAAAAGTATTTATTGAGAAAATGTCAGACCCAGTTTCTGATTTTGCTGTTTTCAGGAATGAATTCTACCAAGCATTTTATTGGTATTTGGGTGTTTGATGATGAATTTGCTGTAATGGTACTCTTCTTAATGGAAAGGAGTCGTTTACACGTGAGGTACAACTTAAACCTCCATATATGATAAGTGTGTTGAGAGGCCTCTTTAACATCTCGCTCTTCGTGGTTTGTTACACCATATGTTGTGATAGACCATTTCGTGAACTTTTTGATGTAGATACTATAGACATGTTCTAAATGAATAAGGCTTTCGCAAAGCATATATGGTCATTAATTTCTGATGGTGGTACAACCTTCTGTCCTTTTTCCTCTAGGAGGTTATGAAACTGAAGTAAATGCGGTGTTGGAAGATGCTCCATTGGACGAGAGGGAAATTCTAGGTCATCAAGTTATGCTTCACACTAATGTAGAAGATATCCCTCCTGATAACAAAGTTGATGACGAGATAGGTTATTCATTGTTTTAAAAGTATAATCCTATGTGCACTTGAAATAATTATTGACTAAATATATACGTTTAAAGGCTGAAAGGGCTGCTGTTCAAAGAGCCCAAACCGAGGCTCGCGAACGAGCGGCTACTGAGGCCAAGGAAAGAGCGGAAAAGGTTGCTGCAAAAGCCCGAGAAAGGACTTCAGCAGAAAAAGTTGCTGCAGAGTCCAGGGAGAAAGAAGCACGGGAGAAAGTTGCTTTTGCAAAAGCACAAGCTGAGGCACGGCTGCAGTAGCGAGGGTCACTGCTGAGGCTATAGATAGAGTAGTTGCATAAGCTCGAGAGATTGCTGCTGCTGGCCAGGATTTTATCACCACAAAAAAGTCGGTGCCATGAATGCTTTGGTATAATTTTATCTATATTCTTTAAGGTTATATAAAGTTTTTCTCAAATGTTTTCAGTGCTGATTATGACCTGCATTTATTCTTTATCAAGTGATTTGAGTGTCGGCGGTAGTCTCAAATGCGCCATACAGATAATTGTAGTGTTTTAGCAAACTTATCACTTGAATTATTATTTTAAACTGTCTTTTTTATTGTAAGAAAATACTTCTCCAGAACACAGTGGATATGTCAAATTTTGGACTAATATTTTAATTTTGTTACCCTTATGTAATGCCAAATTTCTGTTTCTTTGTCTTCTTATGGTAAAACTTGTAGAATTATGTATTGATCTGAGGCTATGAGCTGATTCTCATTGTCTCACTTTCTCAACAACCCACAGGAAGCATATTATGTAGTACATAGAATTGTGTATTGGTATAATGGCATGAATTGGTTTTCATTTTGTATGTGGGTTACTTCCCATGACCTTTTGTAATACATGCATGCTAATCGGAATCAGTCTTAGGGGAGTTTGCATTAATGATACGATACCAATTTTTTCACCTCTGTAGGAACTTAAGATACTTAGTGTATATGATGATTTTTATTACCGATAATTGTGTATTCTGCTGTTGGACCATTTGGGTAGTGTCAACCCGGTGCTGAATCGGACCACAGTCCCATTACCTATCATAGTATTTATTATCTGATTTTCAATTGGGTCATTGCTTGAGCAAGTTTTTGGTCATTAGCAGCCACAAGTTGGTAGACCAGCATTATAGGAATTACTCTTACCAGAAGCAAAATGTTGGAAGCCTTGGTTCTAATTTTCTCGAGGAAAACACAAGGTACATTGCTTTTATACTATTGTAGTATCTGCTTGATCACTGTGACACATATGTTTTTTAGAATGATAAAGTGTAGAAATCATTTTACCTTTGAGAGATGATTGGGTTAAGAGAATTACCGCAATATGTCCTTGAGAAATAGATAATATTAGTACCTCTCTGTGTATACACGGGATCATACCAAAAGTCATTGTCAGACGACAACATTACCAGCTCAACAATTGATTGGGCAGAATGAAGAGTCCGAGCATCAGTATCCTTAAGAAGCACAAGCTAATAGCAACATCCTGTCTGAATTATCACCTGAAATCTGAACTTGTGAAAGTGATTCATCTTATCCCAGGTTTGTTCTCATCACATTTTCGCATGGCAATCTATTATTACTTTTGGCGCATTATGTCACAAACTTTTGGACATCTGCATATCGCTTTGTGCTTGATGATGCAACCTGTTTAGTCCATTATTCTTATACCATGAATTTATGATCAATATTTTCTGCTATTGAAGTGTTGAACATGTTAATCGAGGGGAGAGAATAGAAGCAAAACATTCCCGTTCAGTCGGTAATGAATCAATACAAGGAGATTCTTTTGTTTTATGTGAAAAAAGTCTGGGTATGCTGGCTCTCCTACCACGACGATAGTGTAGTTAAAAGTGTTGGACTTAAAATACTCTTTGTCGGGATTTTTTTTGTAGACTACTTTAGTGTTTGGATTGACAGTGCTTTTCACAATGGAAAGGATTGTGGTACCTGGAAAATTCAGAGGGTTTAGTTTGTAGGTAGAAATAATGGGTGGCCGGGTAGTTTGAGTAATGGATCAAAATGATCAATCATGATAGAGGTCGGGTTGACCCGAAACACTTTTTGGCGAACTTCTTTATAAAAATAGTCTCAACTCTCATTTATGCTAACAAAAGTGATATCATTTTTGTATACTTTTTGGCTAGGAGTTTTGTGTGTATTGAACATGCACTTTTTTGCTACTTTTAATTACTATTTGACCTGTTCTTTATTAGCCAATTATTGTTCTTAGTATTTTTTTTTTTTTTAATTTTTAGGTAATGAATTTGGAACTATATAAGTGAATTATAGTCCATACCAGCAGTAGAATTGTCTGAAAGTCCTTGCCACTCAATTGTCCACCCACAACATTGATAACCAATATTACCAGCATGTGAATATTTTCTGTTCTTGAGTAACACAAGTGTTTTCCTCACAACTTCCCTTGCTAGGTCTCTGTGTTCCTATAAAATCCAATTATGATCTTTGTCAGACCATTATTATGAGTTTCTCAACAATAGTTGATCCTGAACAAGTTTGACTAATTTTACCTGACATCCCAAGTACTTAGCCATGTTGTAGTAAGCCAATGGGTTCTCAAACAGACCCATAGTGAACTTCACCCTTACCATCCTTTGAACTGCATCGTCTACTCGACTCATAGGTATAAATTTGTTTTTGACCACGTAAGTTTTGACCAGACAAGTAGAAGTCCACTTTTTTGTTGGCCTGGTATAATTAGATTTTTTTAATCGCAAAAATTGATGTATAAGAATCCGTTTTTGGTGGTATTCATATTTGACATAGTTTTGGCGAGTTTGAGATATGAGCTTAATGGTGGTGGTCTGCAAATCTGTAGCTACTTCAGTAGAAGATGCAATAAAAGATAAGAGGGGTAATTATAATTCACTCTTGAATGTTTATTTTCATCTAATTCTATGAGGACATTAAACTTACACCATTCTTCTATGTATGCACTAGATTAACTGAGTACTTAAACTTATAAATTTACACTTATGGTTTTTTTTAACACATTTAATTATTGAAAAATAGCAAACATTCTCATATATATCTTTATCGTTGTTTCTTCAGCTTATAAGACACAAGTCTCTCGCAATCAGAATATTGCTAAACTTCAAGCAAGATAACGATAAATTCTAACTTATAGACTACATGAGCCTGGTGGTATAGAAACTAATGGATAAACCATCATATACGCCTCTGTAAAAACAGGAAAGTCTGAAGTACCTAGACTAATTAATCACAAAACTTTATCCCCGTAAACAATCTGAACTGTATCCCCTTTGTTTACTTTCACCACAATATCTTGCTGACAGATGATGTAGTTTCTTTAAAAAGTGTCCAAATTCTACTAAATTACTTTGTTATGATTAAACGATTTCTATTTATATTTAATTGTTTTTAAAACTTAATAAATAAATAAAAAGTGTTAATATTAAGAAATGGCTTTTTTTTTCTACCGTTTACATGGGCCGCCCATCATGCCCAATCTGGCTTGATTTGGACTTTGCAACGGGTCAATCTGGTCATACTTACAGGTTGAAAGTCATCCAAATATCCTTAATATCTAATACTTCATATGAATGTGATTGCAGCAAACTGGTAATGGTATGCTAACAATCCAGCCAAGAAAGAATAGCAGTATCTAGAAATCAGGTGTGGTCGGAGTTCCCTCAACCAGCAATACTATTCGTGTGACCCTTGGCTTAGTTGTATGCTTCATCACCTCACATTCCTAACTAGACTTGCAATGAATGAATGGGCTCACTGATTTACTTTGTAAAATTTGCGGTGCTGACTTGATTCATCTTTCTTATACAGGTTAATGGAATGGATCTGGATGAGTTCAAGGAAGTGTCAACAGATTATGGCGTGACCAAAGAGCTAACCATCAAAGGTCTAACGCCAAATTTCTTATGTTCATAGTACTATGTTTACATATTTCAAATATTATTAAGCTATTTTATGTTACATTTCCTCCAACATTTCAGGTCAACCGGCTTATATTTTAGCTATTTGAAGACAAAACAGAGAAAGGAAACAATACTCTTCTACCTCAAGCATGAGCAGATCCTGTTCGTTCCATAGTAATTCTTTTCATGAGAGCATTTGGATTTCCCTTTAAGCCACTACTGCCTTTATCATCGGTCAAAGGAATATCATTTGACTTCAATATAAGTATTGATAAAAGATATGAAAACTACTAAACAAGTAACAAAATAAGAGGTTATTCGTACCTATGTAAATTGCACCAGCAGTTGTGCAAGCACAATAAGCAAAAAATAAAATGAGTGACACAAGATTTATATGCCTTAAGGAATGAAAAGATGGAATTTGTGCCAAAATGAGTGCAAAGATTCCAAATGTCACAATAAAATGGGATAATTGCATGCTCCCATCCGGTCTTGCCAATAAGTATATAAACTGCATAACAAAGTTAAATAATCAAAATTTATAAAAGGTTGGTAACTTAGATAAAAAGCTAAGTATTGTAGCAACAAATATTTTCTCACCTCGAGACTCTGCCCTCCAAGTAGAGTGCAAGCAATAACTGCACCATAGCACGTGCCTAAATATACTTGGAGAGTTATTCCTTAAAGTGTATGTACAGATATATAAATAGTAATAACAATCAGATGCGCTCGCCTTTAGTACTATACATAAACTATATGTGTGTGCCAAGCGAGATATACCCTTTACAAACACGGACAGCGGGCCAAAGCATTACGGCTTCAGTCTACTTATTAATGTGTTGACAACATCAGACGGTGAAGCCATACAACATCAGACGGTGAAGCCGTACACGGATGTTAGCCTTCATTTTGTGATACATAAAAACAATTATTTTTGATATGTCAGTGGCCATACAATGGATAACCAAAAGTAGATACAGTTTCAGATTTTAACGTCCCAATGCCTTTTGACAAGGGTAAGCAAAAGATAGATAAGATTGACCATTCGTATCTAAGCACTCCATCCTTTACCATTAGTGTTGCTCTATCATTAAAAGGTTTGCTTTCAGCCTAGCAATGCGCCAAAAGGTCATGTGTTCCTCTTCTTATTTATAGAAAAATATGTCAACAATAATTATAAGACATGCCCGTCCGATAATTGCATTTCTTACTGTATAACAACAAAATAATAATAATAATAATAACAATAATAATAATAATAATAATAATAATAATAATAAATAAAATGACTAAATTATAAGTCATGCCTGTCTCTTTAATAATACATAAATTATAACTGTAAAAGATCACTAATATACGTATATGACTAAATTAAAATGTAAATTACAAGTCATGCCCGCCCATCGGGCGGGCTTAGATACTAGTATATATATATATATATATATTAAATAAACCAACTAATTTTATAATTTTTGTATGATAAGACGCTTTTGTTTAAACGAATTTTATAAGTTAATTATTGTTTGAATTTTTAAGTCATATAATTTTTTTTTTTTTTTATCAATTTATCATCGAAGTTTTTAAACTTCTTTACCCCATTTGACTTTTACCATTGTATATAGGGGTGATCACGGTCCAAAAACCGGACCGGACCGGCCAAGACCGGACCGGACCGAAGACCGAGTTAGGGAAAAACCATAGACCGAGACCGGACCGTCGGTCCGGTCTCGGTCCGGTCGGTCTTCGGTCGATCCGGTCCAATTAGGCAAGATATTGGCAAGTTTTTTCGGTTTTTTGGTCGGTCCGGACCGGACCGACCGGACCGAGGACCGAATTAATGAAAAATCCTAGACCGAGACCGGACCGTTGGTCCTTCGGTCGGTCCGGTCGATTTTGTCAGTCGGTCCGGTCCAAACGGTCGGAATGCTCACCCTTAATTCTATATATTTATAATTTCATACTAAAAATACTACATTTTGTATATATGTTTCAACCCCTCATGTAACCTTATGATATATTTATTCTATAATAATTATATACGAAAAATATAATTTGAGAAAAAATAACTTTAAAAACCGCAAAATCAACCCGCAAAATTGCAAAAACCGCGAACCTCCAAAACCGCAAAACCGCGCGGTTGCGGGTTCTCACTTTTAAAAACCGTAATTGCGGGTGCGGTTCGGTTTTTATCTAAGCCCGCACCATGCTCACCCCTACTCCGTAGAATGTTTATGGTGTAGAAAATTAGCCATATTAACATGGTTAATTCGAAAAGGACGAGTTACCAAAACTCATGATATTGCTATAAATCAAACATTATGTTGTAACTTTTGCTAACCATAGCTATCAGAAATTATGACTAGCGTATTAAACTATTAATTATAAAAACAACGTTGAGATAACACTAGACTCTCTATGTTTAATACCACTTTCTACGTTAGCAATCGCTGAATGTGAATAAATATGAAAATTATAATTTTACTTGTATCGAATATTATTATGCTTATGCTTATACGAAACGTAAAGTTAAACTATTCAAGACCTAGCGTTTTTGATTTAGTTATGCTGTTAAAATGTAAAAGTAAATTAATCAATAAGTGTATTAAAACCTAACAAGACAACCCATTCGCAAACGAAGAATATCGATATACAACTCATGTTTGTTCATGAACCCAGTCAGACCAATATGTTTCCTTGTAGGGTTGGTTGCGGGTGCAAAAGCGATCAAAAAATTTACAGATGACACAGATTTATTTAATAAATGATGTTGATAATAAAAAATAATAATAATAACGGGTAGAAGTATGAAGCTCGAGCTCGAGCAAGTTAAATTGATTAAAATATAAGTTAATCTTGAGCTCGAAAACTAATTAAGCTATGAGTTAAGAGTCAAGCTCGGTTAAGCTCGTTTAACTAGACCTCAAGTGGAGCTTAAGTCGACATTTTCACAAGTTGAGTTCAATTATCTTAAAAATAGCTTCTTTCATTACAACTTTACTTGTGTTGATTATTATAATGTCTATGCATACACGAAAACATGAAGTTAAGCTATTTAAAACATAACGTTTTGGATTTGATTATGTTGTAAAAAGTGTGAATAGAACTCAGTAAATGCATAAAAACTTAACGAGACAATATATCCCTTTGTGAATGAAGAAAAATCTATACACAACTCTTGTTTGTATGTTAGTAAGTAACCCAATAAACTAATTGACTCGAATCCGACCAATCCTTTTAGTCGATTTCTTTTCTTTGAACATTCTATAGACCCGCTAATCGCGTGACTAGTTCTAATTCATAATAATAAAAGTACTAATGAATAAGTATATAATTTTTTTTTAGAACGGCACCACACTTGAAATCCGACTCCCGAGTTAAACCATCCAAACGGGCAGGCCCCGGGACCCGAACCACTAGGAGAGACCCGCGAAGGGAAACCCCTAGAACTTATATAAACTCAGGTCTATTCACTCACAAAAAAGCACCTCAACCATTGCACTAAGCTAATATTTGTTTTAACCATTTTTTGTTCGGATTTATAATATATTAACCGGTTTAAATTTGAGCCGGCCGGTTCATGGTGAACCGGGCCTGTCTTGGGTCAGGGCCAGATCCGTTAGACTTGTTTTTCGTGCTATTTCTTTTGGTATCATCGGGGATTCATTTGGACTTCACATCTTTTTAAGATTTCATTTTTAACCAAACCCCATTTATATTTTCACATAAAGATTCGTTTCCGGCAATACCCATTTGTCAACAGACCTTGCAACGATAACAAAAATGTATGAGTAAAACTTAACTTTGCAAAACTAGTCTTCAGGACTTTCGTGATTTCAAAGATTTTGAAAACTCATTTNCGGATTTATAATATATTAACCGGTTTAAATTTGAGCCGGCCGGTTCATGGTGAACCGGGCCTGTCTTGGGTCAGGGCCAGATCCGTTAGACTTGTTTTTCGTGCTATTTCTTTTGGTATCATCGGGGATTCATTTGGACTTCACATCTTTTTAAGATTTCATTTTTAACCAAACCCCATTTATATTTTCACATAAAGATTCGTTTCCGGCAATACCCATTTGTCAACAGACCTTGCAACGATAACAAAAATGTATGAGTAAAACTTAACTTTGCAAAACTAGTCTTCAGGACTTTCGTGATTTCAAAGATTTTGAAAACTCATTTGTTTTTTATATTCAGACGAGTCCCATTTATATGATTCTATATATATAGACCGAACATCTTGTAGTTATTGATGGAAACTTAAAAATAAACACACAGGAAAAACACAAAAATAGTTTAATCTGCGTGCTGGCATATATTCCTCACATCCAACCAATAGATACAAACCACACCGATCACTGACTCACTGTCTTAATGTATAACCAATGTTAACCATCATGTGTGTCTATAAATACCCGTAAACCCTAATATTGTACTTCCACGCATATAAAAACCAATCGATCTTAAGGTACAAACTTCGATTGATCATTTGCTTTCCTTAGTTTACTTCATTACTTGATTTAGTTCATAAATTGTTTTGTTATTAGGCTTAGATATCTGAATCGTAATGGCTCGAACAAAGCAAACCGCTCGTAAGTCTAATGGTGGAAAAGCTCCAACGAAAAAGTTGTATGAATGGGCTAATCAGAAAACTGTGCCAACAACCGGAGGTGTCAAGAAGCCTCACCGTTATCATCCAGGAACAGTTTCTCTCTGGTGAGTCTCTTGATCTTTTTTCATCAAACCCTAGCATGTTAATGTGTTCCACATTAAAAAGCATTACATTGTAGCTAGGATACATCATACATTCTACCTAATAGTTACATATCTCTTGTGATAATAATTGTAGTTAACTATTAATTGTGTTCATGAAATCAGTGAAATCCGTAAGTACCAAAAGAGTACTGATCTCCTGATCCGTAAATTGCCATTCCAAAGGCTTGTTCGTGAAATCACTCAGGGTTTTAAGGTAATAAATTAATAATAACGTTATAACTATTTAATGTTACAATGGTCATTAGTACTATCTAACATTGTTGATTTTGTACATTATGTTAATTAATGAATTTATTGATGATGTTTGGTTGTAGACTGATTTGAGGTTCCAGAGTCATGCTGTATTAGCACTTCAGGAGGCTGCTGAAGCTTACCTTGTGGGTCTGTTTGAAGATACTAATTTGTGTGCGATTCATGCTAAGAGGATTACAATCATGCAGAAAGACATCCAATTGGCTCGTCGTATTCGTGGAGAGCGTGCTTAATTAATAAGAATATTCGTTAGTTGATCAGTATCTGATTAGTTTGACGTATATATATTGGCTGTAAATGCTGGACCTGCCTATCTTTCATTATGTCGTGTACCCCATGTTAGGGTGATTGCAATTACTTACTTTAGTTTGATAAGGAAATTATTAAATCTTATATATGTCGTCGTAATATGGTCAGATATGATGTTAGTAGTTTTATGAATAAAGTTTGGCCTTCATTTAAGGAAGTTTAGTATGTTTGTCTTAACGTTTTTTGTTTAGCATTCTTTTTTTATAAGGAAAAATTGAATGGTAGACAAAAAGCTGGAATAGCTCAGTTGGTTAGAGCGTGTGGCTGTTAACCACAAGGTCGGAGGTTCAAGCCCTCCTTCTAGCGTTTTATTCTTTTTACGTTTCTTTAATTATGGAAGTTTTCTTTCTATCATTAATTATTGTTTGAGTAGATTTTGATTTTATCTTGCCGCAAATAAAATCTGGACAAAAAGCTGGAATAGCTCAGTTGGCTAGAGCGTGTGGCTGTTAACCACAAGGTCGGAGGTTCAAGCCCTCCTTCTAGCGTTTTTGGACATTTTTTTTTATCTAAATTACATATTTCAAGCCACTATTTTTCCTTCTGTAACATTGTTTGCTTAGGCGTAACTGGCTTGGTAGAAATATCTATTTTCTCGATTTCCAGATTATTACCAAACTTACTGATGTGATAATGATTCGTATTTTGAGCCAAATAAACTCCGCACCGATCTAAACTTTAGACCATATTTTGCGAGACCAACTGCAACTGCTCATAGATGTACAGATGTTTCGATTTCCACTTCACAAATGAGACACAAAAGAGAATGTAAATTAAATCAATATTCGTCATGTCCAAGTTTTGCTCTAGTTTGGGCAATTCAAATGCTTAGAAATAAAGTTACGAAAAATGAGACTTCTTACTCCTAACCTTGCATTACCAGGATAGGCTGAAAATATCATATTCATTACTGCATGTTCGAGATGTAGGAAAAAAAGGTATGTATGGATATCGGTGACTTTCATGTGGATTGTGGTGTTGCGAACTCATTGATAAGTAATGTTTAGCCTTATACGATGGTGTTTGAATCATGTTGTATAAAAGGATAGTAGTAGGCTTATTTGTTGTTCTGAATATGAGAGCTACATTTTTTTTCGTATTCAAAATTTGTTAATTGGGTAGTTGGTGATGATAAATCTGTAATAGATATCATCCAAAGTTTGAGAATAACCGTATCTTGGTAGGGCGTTTATACTAACGCAGCCATGGCTGATTTTTTCAGCTTTAGTCTGATACATTCTTACAGACCCAAACCTTTGCCATTCTATTGGTGTTTTCTTTTATGTCAAACCCGCCCATACTCCATCATTTAATGGCAAATATTACTTAATTTATCGCATTGCTGCAACAGATGCAGCCTATTTTTTGGTTATGCAATATAGTTACTTCCTGATATCCTTTAAAATGTGATATGTGGTTAAGTGATCTTTGTATACCTTTTGTATAAGTTGTGGTCATATTTGCTAATTTTATAAGTGCTAATAATTTAAAAAAGTAAATGATTTTTTAGAATATTATATGTGTTTAAGGTAGTTATTTTTTTTATATGGGGAGAGTGAGTCTTGTATTGAAGTAGGTTTGAACACACGGTTATCCAAATCTTATCATCTTTTGCGTTCAGTCTCCATTAACGTAGCTTTTTTATTGTCTTTAGAGTTTGAAAGCTTAATAAGGATTTGATCTTATATCCATATGCGTGTTTTTAGGTTGTCGTTGATGTTGTTATCATGGGAATTCTGAACACCACACGACCAAGAGTTTTCGCAACAGAGAATGGCTGCAACACAAGTTTTTTTTTTTTTTGGAAAGCTAACACTTTATGTTATCAAACATTAGGCTAAGATAATACAGCTGCCCGCATACTTCATGGATTTTTTATTTATTTACTTTTTTTGTACATCTTATTTATACGGCAGTTGCTTGGCTTTGTTGATTTGGTTTCCTATTTAGTGATAATTTTGCAAAGGCAAAAACTGTCAGCCATAAAATGCAACCGTGTTTTGTACTCGATACACTATTTGACCCGATGCATAAATATGCTTTGTACTTTTTGTACAATTATTGATAGAATGCTTTTATTTTGTACTTAAGGTATCTAATGTTGGGATGAGGAAGATGGAAGAAATCGATATGAAGATTTTGTATGATGCTTGGAGGAGGATTGCGCTACTAAGTATGTACAGATTAATAGGCAACTTCCATAACCCAAGTGAATCGTTCGTGTATGTGCTACGTCTATGTGGGGGGGATAGGCAGTTTTATTGGAAGGGATATGCGTCATGGACTGTTGACATCTTTCATATTCACCACGGAAGCTAGGTTGTCCTAACTGCACAGGTTTGGTGAGGTTTGCTATTAATGCTTTCATTTTTTAGTACTAGTATTATTATTTTCATTCCATTTGAGATTTCCATAATTTTACTCTCGTATATTGCTAAAGTTGATATTGAAATAGTTGTTTGGCTATGATGATTTGGACCCTTGATGCATATTAATTTAGGTTTGTAACCAGTGCGATATCTGAGCAAAATATAATATCCTAATACCAATTACTGAGGCATTGTTAATTAGGCTATCTAAGGTATGCCAAATGGACATACTAATGTTGGGTTGAGGAGATTGGGAGAAACGATATAAAGCTTTTCCATGATGCTTGCAAGGAGAAGTTGGGTAATGAAAATAACGCTTTTCAACCTTTTATGTGGCTGAATTCTCCTTGCACACTTCCTAGAAAACCTTTATATTGATTTCTTCCATCCTCCTAATCCTAATGTTAGTATGCCCATTTTACATATCGTGCATATTCTAAATAGAAAATGAACATTGTCTTAGGTATCAAATATGTTGGTTCGGGAAACCTAATTATGACAGGTTTGTGGTAAAAAGGGTTTTGCTCTAAAAGGACAATGATCTTCCGCATAGCTTTGGTTGGATTTCTGGCCCGCTGCACCAACTCATTTTGTCATGAATCCAGTATAAGATATTATCTTTTACGCTTTTGGGTCTGGTAGATGAGTGTATTGCTCAACGTCGTACCACCCTTACAAGCAAACGTTGTCGTTTAGCAACTAGTAGCAAAACATGAGTTGTGAATGATGGAATACATTTATATTGTTAGAAAATTTGAGACTCATGAGTTTTCTATGTGACCATATATTTATGTTTATTAGAGAATAAAACCCAATGTAGGCGATCACACAAGTTTTAATAGGTCTATGTGGCCATCTGTTTATGTTTATTAGAGAATAAACCCCAACGCAAGCGATCACACAAGTTTTAATAAGTCAAGGATCTGAAAAATACTAAAAGAGCATTGGAGTCATCGATAAAATCTTAAGCTTCACCACGTATAGCCTTAAGATTATATCGACAACCCTCAACACTTCTTGAGAATTTTTAGCTCCATGACCTCTTAGAGCTTGCGTGATTGCATGCATTGGGTTTTTTGAACCATCACATATTTAGGTGCATCAACTCTATTTTGTATTGTGGTTACATTTAAAGAGANGTATTTACACATTTTTTGTCATAAGGATTCGTTTCAGGCAATACCCATTTGTCAACAGACCTTGCAACGGTCTGGGAGTAGTGTGAGCCTATCCCACTCGCGCACACCACGGCGGCGCGTGAAGCTCCGGCGACGCACCACCTTCGTGGGTTTTCCACTTCAGGACCTGAGGACCAGGATTTGGTAAGTGGGTCGAAGATCAGAGGCTTCGAAATGGCGGGAGTTAAGTCGCTAGAACTTCCGGCGAGTAAAACTAGGTTTCCGGCTACTGAAGCTGACTGAACTGGTAAGTTTCTGGCGATGAACGACGGGTGACGGAGGCACACGCACCGGAGATCAGGTGGTGTTGGAGATCAGGTGGTGTTGGAGAAGATATTGGGTCGAAAGAAGACAGTTGAAGTGTTGAATTTTGATCAGATGATAGAGTGTAGATAGAAAGAAAAGATGGGAAAGCGCGCGTGTAGATCACGCGCCGCCATGACCGACAAACGGAGTAGAGTTTTGAGGGTGGTACAAGGTTGAGACAAAGTTGAGCTATATGATCGGGAAGACCAGGTAAAAGTGGGTTGTAGTGGTTTTCGTCGTTGACCATAATTTTCCGGCGTTTAGCGGTGGTTGAGACGGCGGCGCGTGAGGTAGAAGTGGTTGGGTTATCAAATGATGGAGCCATAAATGTGGGAAAAGTTATGTGGTGGATTTAAGCTGAAAGAAAGTGGAGTTTGTGATAAGAAATGAGTAGCTGTATTTATATGTAGCTGTAGAGATTTTATGTAATATAAAAGTCATTAAATGACAAAAGTCTACTTTATGACATTTTTTATTTTATTTCAAGTTGCGTTCTATTGGGACATATGTACTCCGCAATGCTAAACATTATCTTGGACAATGGACAAGATTTAATTTTTTTATTTCTATACTTAATTTATGTTTTGGTCATTCTAAATTTTGTGTCTTATTTTTTAAGGCAACAAGGTTTATATATAACCCACAAACGTATAAAAAAGAAACAAAAGGAGATGGCAATGGCTGTTAACCTCCAACATAGACCAACAACATCAAATTTCAACTCATCCTACACTAGGGTATGTTTTGTAGCATGTATTTAGAAGCGTTTTAAAGCAACTAGCAACTAGAAGTTAGTGTTTTTGCACAAAATACTTGTTTGAAAAGCAGCAATTAGCATTTTTACTTTTCTAAATGCTCCAAATCAAAATGTTACTTCTAGTAGCATTTACAACAACTACCGTTTCCACTTACTTATTATGACATACAACTATGGTATCAAGCATTTTATCAAAAAAAACATCTACTGCTTCTTGCTAATGATTACTGCTACTAACACTGATTTTCGCTACTTCTTACTACTTCTTGCTACTGTTATCTTCGTCAAACATACATATATAATCTACTCTACAAGATATAGAAAGAAAAAAAATGTAAATGTGCATTTAACTGTCTAAAGTACCTGAACCAAATGTGAAAATGACATTGAAACCCGGCGTTGATATTTGCACGACAGCACGAGCGCTATGGATTAAAACCCCATTTGATCCAAGACGATATCGTACCTTTGGTTGTTTTTGAAACCCAAAAGAAAGTAAGTACGTGAACCTCGTCATGTATAGTTGTTAGGGTTAGTCACTTTATTTTTGAATTCTCTTTTGTTTCTAGCTTGCCATTTATTGATAACACCGACCAACA
Organism: Artemisia annua; assembly: GCA_014162995.1. Taxonomy (NCBI): domain Eukaryota; kingdom Viridiplantae; phylum Streptophyta; class Magnoliopsida; order Asterales; family Asteraceae; genus Artemisia; species Artemisia annua. The sequence goes on from LBNU01039250.1 coordinate 85,100, forward strand.
AACCGATTTTCACACTTTTTTTTTTTTGGTTGAAATGTGATAACCCTTTGTGGTTGATGACCTCTTCAATTGATCCAAAAGGAGTATAGATTATGGTCCACCAAAAGAATAGTTTTCTCCATCCATCCAAAATCGGGTGCATGTAAGAAAGCAATAATCAATAGTTTCCACTTCCTCCTCACATTGGGGCAAAGAGAAGAGTTATGAAAATTTTAAAAAGTGGTATGTCTTAACAAGTGTAATAATGGTTGGCATATTTGTGCTATAAAATTCACATCAGTTATTGTACTCTTTATAACCTAAGACTTGTTAGTACATGCTTCGGAAATGAGTAAAATAAGCTCCAAATTTTTACATGCTCAAGAATGTTTGATAATCCAATCGTTGAGGTTGGTTCACATTTTTACTTTTAAGTTTGAATTTTATCATTTTGCTTATAACTTTTGATGGTTATTACTTAGAGTAGTAATAGAGAGACCTAACTCATGTGCCTAACTTATTGCCTAAAGCATTCATCATGTGACACATGGAACATGCATTTTCTTTCTCATAATTTTCACTTTTGATTTTGACACATGTCACGATCTTAAAGTTAGACATGTATTTAAGCATAAGTTTTAGTCATGCATATTATTTTCCTATTACTTATTAGTAATAAAATACTCCCACACTATCTCAAAATATAAATACATTTTAACTTTTTAAAATCTTTTTGTTCCAACTTTGACTTTAATTATCTATGATCCATCAATTAATTTTTTAAAATACTTTTTATTCCAACTTTGACATAAATGTTCCTTCCATTAACTATCCATATATGATCCATGAATTGTCATGCTAACTTTATAAACAAAGAAGGAGCCTCGCTCGATTGTTTACAGCCCCAACTAAGTTATTTTGTTAAGCGTCAGTTCATTCGATGATTCATAATTAACCAAAAAGAGTGTATACAAGAAAAGATTAATGACAGTACGTACACATGGTTTGTTAGCATTTTTCTGTGTGCTTGATTAAAAAAGAATATCTTGGTGAAAAGGTGTTTGGTTGGAGCTTATGATAGAGACAAATAATAAATGCAAAAAGGTATGTGGAAGGAAGGTACGTATGATTTGGTTGAGTGGTTTCTATTAAAAGACTTTTTTATTTTTAGGCTTTGAAGTTTGAACCTATCCATTTTTCCATCTTTGACATTTCCAAAGCCTAACTATATAAGCCTAGTGATGTCTTTAGTATTCGCAATTTTGTATTCTAAACACTGAAGCTGACTGAACTGGTAAGTTTCTGGCGATGAACGACGGGTGACGGAGGCACACGCACCGGAGATCAGGTGGTGTTGAAGTGACAACACTCCATGTAGAAGATATTGGGTCAAAAGAAGACAGTTGGAGTGTTGAATTTTGATCAGATGATAGAGTGTAGATAGAAAGAAAAGATGGGAAAGCGCGCGTGTAGATCACGCGCCGCCATGACCGACAAACGGAGTAGAGTTTTGAGGGTGGTACAAGGTTGAGACAAAGTTGATCTATATGATCAGGTAGACCGGGTAAAAGTGGGTTGTAGTGGTTTTCGTCGTTCACCATAATTTTCCGGCGTTTAACGGTGGTTGAGACGGCGGCGCGTGAGGTAGAAGTTGTTGGGTTATCAAATGATGGAGCCATAAATGTGGGAAAAAGTTATGTGGTGGATTTAAGCTGAAAGAAAGTGGAGTTTGTGATAAGAAATGAGTAGCTGTATTTATATGTAGCTGTAGAGATTTTATGTAATATAAAAATTCATTAAATGACAAAAGTCCACTTTATGACATTTTTTATTTTATTTCAAGTTGCGTTCTATTGGGACATATGTACTCCGCTCTACTAAACATTATCTTGGACAATGGACATGATTTAATTTTATTTTTTTAGAAATGATGGAAAAAAAAAAAGAACTTTTAAAAAAAAACTCTTACTAAATGAGATGTCATTTTGTGATTGGTTTAATTAGAGAAAAGAAAGAGAAAATATTGAAAAATGCATCAATCATGAAATGACACCTTATTTTGTAGAAGTTTTTTTGTGGTTCTATCATTTCTCTTTTTTTATTTATATGTAACCCGGCGTTGATACTTGCACGAGTGCTATGTATTAGAACCCCATTCGATCCAAGACGATATCGTACCTTTGGCTGTTTTTAAAACCCAAAAGAAAGTAAGTACGTGAACCTCGTCATGTATAGTTGTTAGATTAGTCACTTTATTTTCGAATACTCTTTTGTTTCTAGCTTGCCATATATTGATAACATTGACCAACAAACCGCTTTTTACATTTTTTTTTCCTGTTGTTGAAATGTGATAACCCTTTGTGGTTGATGACCTCTTCAATTGATCCAAAAGGAGTATAGATTATGTTCTACCAAAAGAATAGTTTTCTCCATCCATCCGAAACCCGGGTGCATGTTAGAAAGCAATAATCAATAGTTTCCACTTCCTCCTCACATTGGGGCAAAGAGAAGAGTTATGAAAATTTTAAAAAGTGGTATGTCTTAACAAGTGTAATGATGGTTGGCATATTTGTGCTATAAAATTCACATCAGTTATTGTACTCTTTATAACCTAAGACTTGTTAATACATGCTTCGGAGATGAGTAAGATAAGCTCCAAATTTTTACATGCTCAAGAATGTTTGATAATCCAATCGTTGAGGTCGGTTCACATTTTTACTTTTAAGTTTGAATTTTGTCATTTTGCTTATAACTTTTTATGGCTATTAGTAATAAAATACTCTCCCTATCTCAAAATATAAGTACATTTTGACTTTTCAAAATCTTTTTGTTCCAACTTTGACTTCGGGCCCGTTTGGTTTGTAGGTGGGTTTAGGATTAGGATTGGGATTTGGATTATGATTTAGATTTGGGTTAGGATTTTGATTTTATGTAGGAAAGAAAAGAAAAATTAAAATATACTCATGTTTAGCTAATAAATAATTATTTTTATAATTAATATAGAATTTTTAATATTTAAAGAGGAGAGAGATAGAGAGATAAAAAGCAATTCCTAAACCTATATAACTCAAACAAACATCTATTTAATGTCACATTAATATAAAACCCATGTCAAAGTAGGCAACCAAAAGCACCCTCAATTATCTATGATCCATCAATTAATTTTTTAAAATACTTTTTATACCAACTTTGACATAAATGTTCCTTCCATTAACTATCCATATATGATCCATGAATTGTCATGCTAACTTTATAAACAAAGAAGAAGGAGCCTCGCTCGATTGTTTACAGCCCCAACTAAGTTATTTTGTTAAGCGTCAGTTCATTCAATCATTCATAATGACCAAAAAGAGTATACAAGAAAAGATTAATGACAGTACACATGGTTTGTTACTACAGTAGCATTTTTCTGTGTGCTTGATTNCATCCATCCGAAACCCGGGTGCATGTTAGAAAGCAATAATCAATAGTTTCCACTTCCTCCTCACATTGGGGCAAAGAGAAGAGTTATGAAAATTTTAAAAAGTGGTATGTCTTAACAAGTGTAATGATGGTTGGCATATTTGTGCTATAAAATTCACATCAGTTATTGTACTCTTTATAAACTAAGACTTGTTAATACATGCTTCGGAGATGAGTAAGATAAGCTCCAAATTTTTACATGCTCAAGAATGTTTGATAATCCAATCGTTGAGGTCGGTTCACATTTTTACTTTTAAGTTTGAATTTTGTCATTTTGCTTATAACTTTTTATGGCTATTAGTAATAAAATACTCCCGCTATCTCAAAATATAAGTACATTTTGACTTTTCAAAATCTTTTTGTTCCAACTTTGACTTCGAACCCGTTTGGTTTGTAGGTGGGTTTAGGATTGGAATTTGGATTATGATTTAGATTTGGGTTAGGATTTTGATTTTATGCAGGAGAGAGAAGAAAAATGAAAATATACTCATGTTTAGCTAATAAATAATTATTTTTATAATTAATATATAATTTTTAATATTTAAAGAGGAGAGAGATAGAGAGATAAAAAGATGAGCCCACATATTTTTATAAACCCCTCATGAGACTTATCTTTTGAGAAATCCTATATACTTAGGCATCATGACCAATTCCTAAACCTATATAACTCAAACAAACATCTATTTAATGTCACATTAATATAAAACCCATGTCAAAGTAGGCAACTAAGGGTGCGTTTGGTTCGCAAGTGGGAATGGAATTGAATTTGGATTTCGGAAAGGTTTGAAAGATGTGGGAAAGATTTGAGAAAAAATTAGGAGAAAGAAAATATATTATTATATATAATTTGTGGTTGAAAAAATCATAAAATAAAAAAAAGAATAAATAATGTGTGGTTGAAAAAAATTTATCAAATAAAAAAAAAAATTGATTGGATGGATTGGAGAGACACCCACCAAATTTGGGTGGAATGAAATCTCATTCCTTGATTCCCAAAGTGGTGGGCCCAAAACCAACCAAACAAGGTTTTTGTTTCTTCTTTTTGTGATACCCACCCAAAAGAGCGAACCAAACGCACCCTAAAAGCACCCTCAATTATCTATGATCCATCAATTAATTTTTTAAAATACTTTTTATTCCAACTTTGACATAAATGTTCCTTCCATTAACTATCCATATATGATCCATGAATTGTCATGCTAACTTTATAAACAAAGAAGAAGGAGCCTCGCTCGATTGTTTACAGCCCCAAAAAGAGCGTATACAAGAAAAGATTAATGACAGTACACATGGTTTGTTACTACAGTAGCATTTTTCTGTGTGCTTGATTAAAAAAGAATATCTTGGTGAAAAGGTGTTTGGTTGGAGCTTATGATATAGACAAACAATAAATGCAAAAAGGTATGTGGAAGGAAAGTACGTATGATTTGGTTGAGTGGTTTCTATTAAAAGACTTTTTTATTTTTAGACTTTGAACCCATCCATTTTTCCATCTTTGACATTTTCAAAGCCTAACTATGTAATCCTGAGTGATGTCTTTAGTATTCGCAATTTTGTATTCTGAATTCATGAATCGATGAAAAATATCTCGAACTTAGAAACTTAGGTTATGTTTGGCAAAACTAGTTGTATGCTGTAAGCTGTAAATTGCAAAGTTGTTAGCATGAGCTACAAACTGTATCTTTTTTTTCAATAAAAGTGTTTGGTAAATTAGCTGTTAAATGTAATTATTAGCTGTTAACAGTAATTTTATGTTTTAACAGCTCCAAAATATTTTAAAAGCTTCATAAATCAGCTTTTCATTTTGGAGCTATTTGTTTAAATTAAAAGCTTGAAGTTGGTGTATCCAAACAGAACTACTTGTTTTGGAGGAGATTATTTTTGTAACAAAAAGCTTACAGCTCCAAAAAAGTTGTGTACCAAACAAGCCCTAAGCAAAAAAAAAGAATGTCATCTATTAAGAAATCTCTTAAAATATTTATTTTAACTTTTAACGTTTGGGGTCACGTGTGTGATTACTTTGAGTCAATATAAATTTAGAGAGCTAGTTGTAATTTAACTCAAACTTAAGGAAGTTAGTTATGTATTAGAGATCTCCTAACCTCCTCAATTGTAAATTCCTTGTTTACAAAATTAGGTTTCTCTCTCCTCATTCTATATAAATAGAGACGAGGGGGTGAGGTTTATTTGTACATTCTGTTTTTGTTCTCCTTTAATAAACGTTTGAGTGTAAATATCTCGTGTATATGTTGCTGCCACTCGAAATTAAGGGATCATAACCCTTTGTCAAGGTCTTGTTGGAATAGTTCTTGATTTGTTGTTCCACTCTAAAAACTGGTTTGTCGGATTTATTCCAACAAATTGGTATCAGAGCCTTGTTCGAGAAGAATGAATCACACATCATGAAGAGAACAGAAACAAGAGAAACGACTAACTAGGTTTGGCTCGTTGGTTATTGCGCATTCGTGGGAGAATTGACGTTGTGGGTTCGTTAATCATTGGATTTACACGAAATTTGAATCGTAGGTTGAAGACACATAGATCTAGGATCTCATGAAATGGACCTTGCATCGGAGCTTTCAGAAGCGAGATATTCGTTGTCGAAGTTTTGATCTGGCGATTGTGTTCTTTGTCATTTTCAGTTATTGTTTAGTTATCGTTGTGTAGATTACAAGGTTCATGTTTCTAAGTTTACGAGTGGGCAACAAGGTTCTTGAAGTTTTCTTACAAGGAAGTGGATCGATTCTCCTAGGGTTTTAGGGATTCATTTTCTTTTGTCACAATGTTCTTGGAGTTTCGGGTTTGAGCTTCAAAGGTGACAAAGTTTTGTAAGAAGTTTCAACTTCAAGGTTTCGGTTTAAAGAAGGTTACTTGGTGGTGAAGTTTAATCGATTTGAGCAAGGGTGTCATCAAAGGATTCTCTTTGATCAATTTTCTTCAAGGTTTTTCAGTTAGGGTTCTTCTATCACCAAGGATTTTGTCGACTAGGTTATTACTTGGGTTCCAAGTTTCAGGTTTTCTAGGGTTTAATCGACAAAATATTTAATTCAAAGTGTTTTTCGGGGGAGCTATCAGGTTATTCGATTTCTTTTTATAGTTTTCTACATGATGGGTTGAGTCGATTGAATAGTGAAGAAAAATCAATACTTTGAAGGGTTGCACACAAGGTACTTTTTAATCGGTTTCGGGTGACTTTTTCACTAGGTGCAATCGATATTATAAGCGTTTACGGGATGTCACCGGTTAAGTTTGAAATTGTACTGTTTGGGGACATGGTTTACTTTGAGAATGACTGGTATACAGATAATCTCAAAGGGTCTGGTGTAGGTACGGGTTCAACGCAAATGTTGCATGGATTTGAGTTTGAGGTGGAACCACAGGAAGATCATGGATTTTAGGTGGAACCTCTAGGGAGGTGCGATCTGGTTGATTGTTCAAAGGTTTTTCAGACTCAAGATTTAATCGCCTATCAGTTTGCACACGATAAGGAGCAATGGTCAGTACAAGAACCACTAAGGTATACAGGTGACAGTAACATGGCTGCTTTAGGAGTTGTTGGAGTGATAGTAGAAGATTCACATGAGTCATTGACTTTCAGGAATGCAGTTGCTTGTGAGGTAATTTCCAAGTGGATAGTTGTAATGAAAGAAAATATGGATACTCGATTTGTTATGTGTATGCTCAACAACGGTTTCAGGCAAAGAGACAACAACAAATATTACTGGAAGTATGCACCAGGTATGATCATATATATATTCCTCTATATAGATTATATGGAGCTTACTTGCGAAAGCAAGGCTGAGATCTGGGTTACCAAGGGTTTATGAAGATATTCAAGAATCAGAGTGGTAATACTCTGAGTGTGTCACGATTCAGGTTTTCAATCAGGATGTCGATTCGGATATTGTTGGGGGCACAATCTATTTTGTCGTTGGAGGGTGTTCTGTCAGGGAATCGTGATGAAGAAAAGAAGAGTAAAGGGTCATGTATATATGCAGTTGGAAGTCATGATATCAAGTGGTCTGCACAAGAACTTACATAGCATCTGCAGATGTGGGAATGTTAAATGGGTTTGATCGTGGATTACAGACGAACGTACAGGCTTTTGTAGATTATAGCTACACTATGGATAGATTGATCACTGTCATGGGTAGATCAATCACAAGTACAGGTTTATGATACAAGAATGTGCGGTGAGCTGGGAAGCTATATTGCAGCACGTGATGGCATNATATATGCAGTTGGAAGTCATGATATCAAGTGGTCTGCACAAGAACTTACATAGCATCTGCAGATGTGGGAATGTTAAATGGGTTTGATCGTGGATTACAGACGAACGTACAGGCTTTTGTAGATTATAGCTACACTATGGATAGATTGATCACTGTCATGGGTAGATCAATCACAAGTACAGGTTTATGATACAAGAATGTGCGGTGAGCTGGGAAGCTATATTGCAGCACGTGATGGCATTGTTAACAACTAAAGCGGAGTATATGTCACTTCTGAAGAATTGAAGGAGGATACATGGCTAAAGGTACTCTCTACAGAGTTAGGATTTGAGCTAAAGTTAGTAGCGGGTATTGCTACTGGTGCCTTGACGAAGGCAATTTCTGGTCCGAGGTTCCAACACTGGTTGAAGTTGTTGCGATCCGAGAAGGCTAACTATCAACACTAAGGTGGATATTGTTAGAATATTAGTGTGTAATAGTACGTTATGATATAAGTTTAGGGGCTAGTTGTTGTTTAGCTCAAACTTAAGGAGGCTAGTCATGTGATAGGAAATCTCATAACCACCTCAATTGTAGATTCCTTTTTCATCAAGGATTAGATTTCTCACCCCTTTTTCCGGCTACTAATTGAAAATCGTTATTTTGACTAATAGATGTAAAGAGGTCTCTCTCTTAGGCTCGATTGGACTTGTAAGTTGTAACCCGAGTCAAATCCAGTCAAGTCTCGTGAGACTCTAGCAACTTGATAGTTTGTTAAAATATCTCAAACTTTCTAAAAAATCTCATAATCAAACACTCGGTGTGTAAATATATCTATATGATGCAAGCTTGTAAGACCATTTATACGAAAACAATAATTTATTGAAAACTATAAAAGTATAAAACTAACCATGTGCGTTTTTTATATTTAGTCAGCTTGAAATATTATAATCCTAAAACATTCCCAAAGACTCGATCGACATATCATGTGGATATACTATATATATAGAAAGACAACTTTTGGGGGTCATATTGCATACCTTTTTGTGATCAATATTGCAAAAGGCATGCTACACCTACTTGTTATTTTATGATATCTCTCCAGTTGTTCTCAAGAATCTGGTTGTCATCTTTATTGAGTAATAAATACTCTAAAGTGTGATGCCCTTGTTAGGAAAGTGTATAAAAATACAGAGGTATATGAGCCTATCGTTGGGCTACATAATTCCCCATCGTTTATGATTTATTATTGATCACTATTTATAATAGTGTAAACCCTAATGCTCAAACCCACAAACCAGGCTTGGGCCTAATTATCCACTAATACTTCCCCACAGTTCGAGCGGCGAAATCACGAAAGCTCGAACTGGAGTAATAAACTAAGAAAACAAAATAAAACAATAAACCAAAATAAAACGGGATAACCCAAGGTATCCCCTATTCTTTTTTTTTTTTTTTTTTTTTTTTTTTTTTTTTTTTTTTTTTTTTTTTTTTTTTTTTTTTTTTTTTTTTTTTTTTTTTTTTTT
>LBNU01039250.1:94678-112772 GCA_014162995.1 Artemisia annua
TTTTTTTTTATAAAGGTTTTTTTTTTTTTTTTTTTTTTTTTTTTTTTTTTTTCTAATAAAGGGTAAAAGGGAGGCGGTTAGGGTTTGACGGGGTGACACAGAAAAGGCGGTTCAACTTAGCCACATAAGTCTGAGGATCAGACGCGTTCCGATACGAACATTGTAAAACCCGTAGGTTATGATTTATTATTGATCACCATTTATAATGGTGTAAACCCTGATGCTCAAACCCACAAACCGGGTTTGGGCCTAATTATCCACTAATACGTATGGCATTTTTAAAGTGTGATCATACTAGTTTTAAAAAACTAGATTTATATTTTTCTAAATTACATTGAAATGCTTACATAGAAATAAACATAATGACATACTCGCAACTAACTATGATTCACGCTAAAAATATATTCCACGAACACACTCTTACGATGTGTTGGATAACAAAACAAATGCATTCACTTTCTTATGTATTTCCATTTTATATAGTAGAACTAGGAGTTGTTTGTAATTGTTGTTATTTTTATAAAATTGTTTGATATCGTAGTTGCATAGCGTGTAATTATAAAGTGTTTTGACGCAAAAGGTAAACAGTAACGTTAAATGCTTGTTCAATTCTAGAAAAGGTAAACGTTCGTTAACGGGTGTTGAAGGTTGTTCAAAAGGCTCATTCCGGGTTCTTCTTTGGCTACGAGGAGTTATTTGGTGTGAGGTTGTGTGAGGTCGTGTGTCGTGGTTGGTTTTAACCCGTGTCATACTTCTTACCGGGTGTTTGCCCTTAGTGTCACTGTGTTTGGTAGGTTTGGTGTTTTGGAGGTGTATCTTGGTATGTCGGATATTCACTTTATGATATCCTTATTTGATTCAGGTGTAGGTGTTAGATCATCGAGTCGGTTCACTGGTAGCTTGCTTAATTTGTTAGTTCGAGCTTTTGTAATTTTAGCATCTTGCTAGTTTGATCTACATAATATATTGCCTTTCGGAAAAAAAATTGGCGCGCTATATGATTAATTATTCATATATTGTTGGTAATTTTAGTTATCCGCTTCTTTTAAGTGATTGTGTTTTACTTGAGATCAAAAGGCTTTATACAAGTTTAGCTCAAGACGAGTTGGGAAGTACTGAGTGCACACTTGTTATACATACTGCCACAAATAAGAGCAAGATCTTTTTATGATATTTAATGCGTAACATTTTACGCAGAAATGGAGATTTATGGAAAGGTCCAATTTTCTTATAATACAATATTGCGTTTTATGCAGAAAATAGAGATTCGTCGAGACACAATTGTTTTGCCAACCACTGTGTCTGTTCCACATAACTGCTCCTATAAGTGCTCTTAACCGAATATAATTGTCTTTCGGTTGTTTATAAGTAACAAATCTTGGTCTCATTTTGAGAACAGAATGTAAAATAATACTCTTAACGTTTTTCATCGATTTATTGTGGTTTTCCCTATGTGTGTTGTATCTCTAGCTTCTTGTTTGTTCTAACAAAAATTTTGCCGTTCCAATAAATACACTCGTTGCTAAACGAGCTTTTGGTTCAAACCAGTAAACGCTCATAATTAAGCGCTCTTGAATGCTCCTTGACTCTGCATGATTAACATTGAATTACTTACATTCCAATATCCCTATAAACCGTATCTTGAATATTAGAGCATTCGGTATCGTTGAAGTTAGCACGCCAAATGCAAAAAAGGAAACGAATGGCACGTTAATGGCGGTACCGAGCATCACGCCAACCACAAGCCAAATCTGTTTGAGTTGGTCCAGTGGCTCACGCCATTTGTGATGTTTGTGGGACCTACCTTCTGTTCCCTTGGTTTCTTGGTCACACCTTGGCCGGAAAAATCTTTTAGAAGCGATATAGAATATTTTTTGGGACCTACCTTACAAATTATTCGGGAACCACTTAGGTTTAATAGTTGAGAAGAAGAAGAAAAAAAAAAAAAAAAAAAAAAAAAAAAAAAAAAAAAAAAAAAAAAAGTTTCAGCGATTACCAAAAATGCACATCGGCCATCGGCAACTGTCACGGTGATACTCACGATAGATTTGATGATATTTAAATATGGCACGCCGAACGTCAGGTTATTAGATATATATTTTTTAAGTTATCCGTTATATATTTTTTTAAGTTCATGTTAATTTTTTTAATAGTGTCGTTATTTTTTTTATATTAATTATAAAACTTATGTTTATAAGGAGAAGCCTTGCATCATTTTTGCCATATGCGATTATTCAAATATATGGTCGGACAGTTCTTACGTAAGCCTACTCCCACGACATTGCACCTTTATACGAAGTTTCATGAAGAAAAACATCACATTCTGGGAAGCTTTGGTAGCACTTGATGTAACATTTTGTTTGCGAATTGGTCAAACATTTCGAAAGGAATGTAAGCGAGGTGACATCTAGTACCAACTTTATGCTTGAAGCCGTCGCTTCAAACGATTTTGTGGATTTGGCATCTCGTTTTTGTGGTCCTCCCGGTGCAAACAACGATTATCAATGTTTTATCAGTTCACCATTGTACATTGCGGAGCAATGGAACGGCCGGCAAACAGGTTCATTTCATGTAATGGGACGGTTTTACAAACGTGGATATTATCTTCACCGATGGTATCTATCCTACGTATTCAACGTTTGTTAAAGCATATAAGTATCCGGTTGAATTGCGTGAAAAAAGATTCAAGAGCTACAAGAGTCTGCAAGAAAAGATGTCGAGCGAGCATTTTGTCGTCTTAAAACAAAATGGATGATTCTAAATCGTCCTCTCCGGGCTATGTCGGTTGAAAAGATTCGACACATCGTTTATNATGTCGTTGCAGCTCACGTATTATCGATAGGGTGTGAGATTAACTACAGACTCGTAAACCAACAACCTCCGGACGGATGTTATTCAATTGGAAGGGAAGGACTAAATATGGACCCCCTTTACCATCATCCGTTGTTGACGTTATGTGCTGACTTTTAAGAATAGATAAATATACGTTTCAGCATCGTCTCAGCAATATGATGATTTTTGTAATGAAACTATAACCTACTTTTGTCTTTGAGGTGGCGTGGTGTGCTTGTGCGGGGGTGCTGTTGGGTTGATATTGCTTTTGTATTTTTTTTCTTAAAATAAGCTACTAAACTTCTATAACCAATTAATTCTTGTTTTGAGTATTGGGAAGGCTACATGAAACGACATCATCACGAATATTGCGGGTGTTATATCTCTATTGTCATTTTACCAGGTTCTGCGCCAACAAGAGTGTAGTTGCCCCTACTTGAAGATAGAAAAGGAAATATTTGAAAATGTCGGCCTCCAGACCTTAACACAAGAAGCTGATTTCTACATCTGGGCGCGAACTGATAAGCCAAAATTAGAGCCCGATATGTGGCGGGCCGGGCTGGTAGCGGGCGTCGGGGTAGCGGGCAGGAGACGGCCGTGGGGGGGGGTGGGCGTCATAGCAGCTTTTATCTTTCGGACATTCCTCCGCAATGCCCACCGAGATATACAGTCGGTGGGAACGATACACTAGCCTGCATTTGGGAAAAAGAATTCAAGGGCTGCACTCTTGCCTTTGCATGGACTGTGATGATGATTGACGAGGGCTTGTTAAATCATCGCTGTCAAAGCCAGTTAACGTCTTTAAAGTTAATGATAAATTCTGGCCTTTAAAATTCGATTACTACGATCTATATTGCTTTAAAGGTTGCTGTTTACCAGATGCATCTTTACTCCACATGTTGTTTGAATACTTAGCCATCTTTAATTTGGATTTGGCAATGGGCCAAACGGGTTGGGTCAAAATGGTAAATTTGTAGCGCTGATGCCAGAATGACTAGCTGTCGAAATGCGTCAATTTGGATTTAACATCATATCATTTTCGTTACGTGCAGGCCACGTTTATAAAACCCCTGGTTCGTCGACGTCTATATGTGGTTAATGGATCTGGGCGTGTATGGTATGTTTACGGCTCGACAGAGTAAAAAATGAGAAGAAATACTGCGGCTATTCAAACTCGCAAGTCGTGGTATCACAATAATTTATTACGCGTTTAAATGTTCACGCAAGTACACTGTAGTTAGTATCAGTTTTTTTTGTTGACCTCTAGTCACAAACACGGCAGGACCCGTTCAATTGTGACTCCGTTTTTATATGAAGAGCTGATTATATGTCGTTTAGGTAGACAGGAATATAGGGGGTAATTGGACCAGACTGCTATAAATTTGTAAGCTGCGTTAGAGATTCTCTCCGTTTTAGGTATTTTGAGGTTGCATCGTATCAGGTTATGGCTGGCAAATAATTTCTTTAGCTGGATGGCAATTTTACTTAAATCTTCGGTGTCGTTCTTACTTCTTGGTCAATCATCTGGCTCTCCGACACGCTACGGAAACTAACCCGCGGGGGGCCTGGGGCGCGCGGATGTCTGATTTAAAACACCCAATCTTTAGGTGCGTGATGAGAACGATGTTTGCGGCTGTTGGAGTTTCCCGCTAATACAATACACCATGACCACGATTTAAGGAAAATGACCTCATATGTACATACCACCCGTAACTTACAAAATATTAAGCTATTTTAAAACGTTTTATAAGCAGTACTATGCCACCAACTAAAACCCAGAGTATAGCTCCGTATGTAGATCAACGGTCAGGTGGTATGAATTGAAATTGTTACATACTAATGAGAGGGATTATGCTCTGAGGTCTTCGTGTCGAGAGGAGCAGCGCGCGTGGAGCTACGGAAGGCTTGTGATCGGCTAGATCAGTAATTAAAAAGTGTTTTTAAAATTTGGTTTAGCCATCTTAAATTGTTTCACTCGTCTAATGTACACCCCACCCTTTTAAAACCATTTTGTGTGCGCGTTGTTGGCGCTCTAGGTTGTTATATGGGATTGATAGCTATAAAGCTGACTTTCTTCTTTGCAAGTGTTCTGACCATTGTATTCCTTGATGTTACCGTTGGAGCTACATCAAGTTCCAGTAGGTACCACTTTTTAATCAACCGATGCTAGATCCATTGTGTTACATATGGGTGTTAACTTGGATTCCAAATTTATACCAATGATGGTTATATTTTTCCTCCATTGTGTAGGGGAACTTAATCCCATTGGTGTATTTGGGTTATATGAAGGAATATTAAATTTCCTCCTCCTTCCAATTCTCTTGTACAGTCCTTGTATAATGTTACGATGAGATAAAACTCATGAGTCTCAATATTTCTAAACAATGTATAAAATAATTCAGATGTCCATGCATTACCACCAAAAAACTCAAATAGTTTTTTTTTCAACTAGTCTAAATAACGTAGCTTATAAACGTTGTTTGCTTTCTTAAGGGTGATTCTAACGATCGTATAGTGCATTCCAATTTACACTCATCTTCTACCAGACCCTCTATAAATCGTTATATAATGAATATCAGAAAGTATACAAAAGAATCTATCTTATACTGTGTATACCGTATTGACTGAATATAAATGAGACGTTTATTGCTATAATGCCCAAGGCCACGAAATCTCTATATCCAAAAGCTCTCTACTTCGGTAAGTAATCACAACCTTGTCTTACCGCCCTTTAGAGCAAAACCCTTGTTTACCACCAAAACCTGTCATATATCAAATATTATACCAGTATGTCTTCACAGTAACCATTATACGATCATAACGTAGCATACCCAAGACACATTTCTTGTTCATCTTGAATCCATCGTACATCATTTGTATAACCAGATCTATTCCTTTATACAACAAAACCCTTCCGTTAACATGGGCATCACTTTAAACCATCTAGGATTAGTCAAGCGATGGAAGAAAATCAAAAACAATATAAACTAATTCATAGAAGCGTAGTTGCAAGGAGAATATATTCCAGAGAACCACCAGATCACAAACAGTTCTGATAAAGTAAATCTATTCATGTACCACCCCTGTTTCTAACCAACCTAATCTTTTCTCTCATTCATAAATCTCATCATGATAAGGCTTTATAGTACTAAATACGTTTATCTCCCCCAAATCTGCCTCAAAACCCTGACATAACATAGTATGTCCATATTTTATAGGAGCGATACAACAAGGTCAAGATAGGGCCTAACCCTCACACAGAGCCCCTCCTGACAGCAGACAATGCGTGTATTATGGATAATTATGTTTGAAAATGTTGAAATTGTTTATTTTCATTTATTGCTCAGATTTTTTGCCTCTATACAGATATTCTCAGTCTAAGGTGTACAATAGCCTAAAAAATATGTATGTAATATGCATCATAGTTATGACCAAAATCATCCCAGCCAAAAAAAACAACTATGTGTTCATACCTCATATCTTATTTAGCAACTTATACGAGTAGTAAAATTATAGATGTAAGCATCCTGTCATCGAACAATCTATTCTATAAGAATAACAATATCTAAACTTCGAGTATAAGTAGGTGTGCTCTACAAACAATATTTAAAGCAATCATACTAGCTATAGATGTATCTGCGCTTTACTTTATAAAACCGGTACAAAAATCCCTAAGCCCAAGACTTCCCCAACCATAACAATGTTCGAGAAGTGAGATGAAAAAGGGAACCGTTGGGCAGCTAATCCATAAAGTTTCCGATGCTCGAACTGAAAGTTAGTCAAAAAGTCAATGACTTAATCGTAGATCGTAATCTAGGTGGTATAGTGTAACGAAGCCAGTCCAAAAGAGCTTATTACCGAGTGAGTCTAGCGAAATTCGCGAACAACTACTATTTTCTAGTAAATTGGGCTAAATTTAAGATGCGAGTTGAACACCCGAGCCGGGGAAGCTGTCCAACGAATATGACCCTGTATCAATTGTGTCCTGTCGTCTAATAAATGGATTAGTAGATATAACAGTCGTAACCGCGATAATTTTCTCCTAATTCGATCTGTTATCAGTTCTAAAAAGTCACGAAAATTCTGTACCAGAAGAATGAAAGGTTCATACAATGTTCATTGTTCTATAAAAGTAGTATAGTCTTGATGATTGTGGAGAATGACTTCAAATTTTATTTCGATATGTATATGGGAAAGGGGTGACTCATCCTTTGGCTATATTGGTACTATCATCCTATTTACCCCTATTTTGTCCAAACATGCTAACATCTCTAATACCCAAATCAGAAATCATTTATCTTAGTAGGAGGTACAAACTTAAACCAATTACCTAACACTCCAATGGCACCCCAACCCACTTGATCAATTACAAGATTAAGAGGTACCCAACCTATTCCCCTTCCAATATTCCTTTGTAATTATATTAAGTGTGTTTCTTTGTTAGTCACATTAAGGAAATAGTAATGTCTTACTCTAACCAAAAGTATACAGAACCGACTTGTATTTCTGAAAAATCGTGTCATGAGAGTCATGTAGCGACTAGCCTATTTATAACACGTTATTGTTATGCCACCTCTGCGCCCGCACCATTAGGGCAGTACCTTCCGTGCCTGAACATAACACAACCAATCACTGCAAACAAACCCTCCCTCATAAACTACACCAGCGAGCTAATCATGTTCTCCATTGGTCTCCCACTTTTTTCATTTATATTTATATTTAAAAACCAAAACATTAGTATCTTTTTTTCAACTTCTTACCTCTTTAAAACAAACACATTTTCTATTTACTTTATATACCAGCTTAAACCAAAGTCAGATCTTGCATTCTTTTGAATTCTATTTAATAACCATATATAATGATACACTAAGAAACTAAACATTAATCGCTGATAAGGGGTGGGGTACGTGGTAGGGCCGTATAGACGTTATTTTTTTTTTTATATTTTTATTCTTATTTGTATTTTTTTTTCGTTCTTACTTTTTTCTATAGTGGTGGTGTAAGGGTTTCCTTTTTTTTCTTTATTTTGTCTTTTTATTGTTAATATGTATCTTTTTTGTCTTATGCGTTCGTATATTATATTTATTCATCATTTGTCTTATCTTCTATTATTTTATTTATTTTCTATGCCAGCGTTTTGGCCCAGCGGCCTATTGCTTATTTCCATTTATCCGTCTCTATTTTTGTGATACACCGCCGCTCACTCTTCTATCGTTCTTTATTCCATCTGCTCTAAGTGCTTATACGCATGAAATCTCGGATCTATTTGTATGATCATTATCTTCATATAATATATTTTATTATATCCTTTTTTTTTGCAACGTTATTTATTTATATAATTAATATTACATCCTTTCGCTGAGTTAAAAAAAAAATATATATTAAAAAAATGAAGTACCTACCTTTAAATATATATCACATGAATATCTATAATACACATATAATAAAAAGAAAACATCTCTATCTATCTCTATTTATACATATACTCTATACATGGTGGGGAGGTAGCTTGAGGGGTGCGATAGAGTGACGAGCGAGCGGAGGCGGGTAGAGGGTGTAGCAGAGACTGAAAGCATGCGAGTAAGGTGTTGATAATTGCGTGCATTCGGAGCTGGTCTGTCTTTTCGTCCGTATCCTTTCTTATATTTACGTTAATCGCCTTGTGAAATCATTCCCGACAATAGATATTCTACAGTCATAACATCTAATTATATCTAATCCTGAGCACCCATAAATTCCTATTTAATCTTTAGATTCATATCATCTTTTATCCTATCATATATCAGGAAAAGAAAGAACGAGCTACACTAAAGCGACAACCAATTTCCACTCTCTCCTACAGAAAAAATATCATCACAATGAAGATTATTCCCTAAATCCTCTATATAGTTACCCTAGTGTGAATTAATACAGTGTTATCTAAAACCCTATTATGAATATGATTATTTCGTTGAAAGTCCAATAAGTTTACCAGTAGTAATAAGTATATACTATTCTAAGATATCTAGGTTTCTTATATAGTATATATGTAAGTATGTATAATAGCTAACGGAGACTACAAGCCAAGCATAAAACAAACTATTCTACTAGAAACTAAACCTAAGCATGCAATCTTGACAAGCGTGAGAATAAAAGGAAATGTGTACCTTCGTCTTCAATAGGTTTTTCTTCAAAAGTCTGTCCAAGGGATTGTGTAAAGATCCTTAAGTAAGTATGACCAACATAGTCATTGAATATTTACAGAGAATATGTCTTTTGGCTTGATGTTAGGAGCCGCCAAATTCATTACTATCTTATATCTCTACACCAGATTGTCTCTCTCTATATTGAATGCCGAGACAGGAGTATATAGAATAAAGTTTCACTTGAGCTCACTATACAACAAATCGATCATTTGTCTGATCCATATCCTGCTATACCTTCGCAAACGGGTGAACCTCCAGATATGATATTATGAGATGCGTGACTAACTCCCTCTATCTAAGAGCGATTGAAGTTCCGCCCAACGTCTACTGTTGATATTATTGTTGAATATATAATAATATATTTAAGTTATCGTAGTTTCGGTCTTATTTTTATATTTGTTTTAATTATCGTTACATACTCTTATCTTTGATGTAATAGTTGTCGTTATTTATTTTTTTGTGAATCTAATAATATAGATAAACTCCTTATATTTTGGTTTTCTATACTTAGGAGAATGCGCTGACTTATGGCGAGTTTTCTGTCGCACTCTTAGTCTTAGTTTGTTAGAAGGTTCGCCTCGGGTTCGTTAGATAGATCAGGATTGACGACGAGCTTTTAACTTCCCTCATCACTAGCAATGGTCCAACCTGAATCTAGCTAATTCTCTTTCTATACCATAAAGGTCACTTGAGTACACTTCCCCTGGTTATTCAGCATTGAACGCTATATGTATTCTGTTGATTTTCATCCACTAATGTACAAAAACAATTCCATACGCATTATCCTGTGAACACTTTTTATGTCTTTTCTTAGCTATCAGTCGCTGAGTGCTATCATTGACACTCTGTATTCTGCGTGAAATAGTCCCCATATGAACAATCTCTGAAGGAGGTAATATTCTACACGGTACTAAGCTCTGATGCGAGCGCTAATTAATTTTCTAAGCTGATTACTACTATTTCGAATTTCATCCTAGTTTTAATTAATTTCTTCCTTAATGTTTATTGTCACTTCCAACAACTAAGGTGATCCATCTATTATCCAATCTACTTCAATAATACATTTCTATTGCTTGAAGTCTCGTTACGTCTTTTCTCAAAACGAATTTGTGGATTGCATACTTTTCGTAGCCTTCACCTTGTGTCATATACTACAACAACTATTTCATCCTGTATTAATGCAATTATGATTATTCTAGTCACCTGACTTTGTTTTAGTATATGTGTTCTTAATTCGAATAACAATGTACATTTTTGTCCCGCGCATAACATCTATGCTTAACATTACATGTAAATGTACAGATGTCCTTACAAACGTGGTATATTCAACATTATCTATATCTTTTTCTACCCAGTCTAATAGGGGAGTCAAAAATACTTATCTATCCCCTACGACTATTCCAATATCGTATTGAGTATAGTAAGTTTCGGAATATAAGTCACCTCTATCGGCCGCCCGTTTCGGATGAATGACACTTTTCTTCTTGATGCTACTATATAAGATCTCAAGAAGCTACCTAATATACGTCTCGAATACAAATGGAGGACTATCGCTGAACCGCGCTATGCACCTCCTACGAAGCTCTTGTGCTGGTCTTATAAATATCAGAACATGACTGGTATGAGACTATTATCTATTAATCGCTCCTCTCCAGAGCGTATGTCCGGTTGCACCAAAGAATGCGACATACTGTTTGAATTACGTTCCGACTAGTTAAGTGTCTTGAAAGTACATTTTCCACCTAAACTCTGCTTCTATATGCGATTGTCTGATCTACATATAACGACTGATTCTTATTGCAATAGCTCAATTCCTTTCGTTTTCCTCAATACTATATGAGGTGTCGCCGTGGTCTGAGCCAGTCCTCATAATCGACTAATGAGATCTCTCGTCTTTTACAGACGTACGAGATTGTCTTGAAATCTTCCACGGGCCTCGCTTCTTCATCTAACTCGATCAGGATGTTGAGCCAATAACTTCTATCACCTAGAATCTGCTTTTACCGACCAAATGCAACTGATTCTGACTCTTCTATCTTGCCACTTTTCGTGAGCGCTTCTATGAGAACCCTGATCGACGACATCTTTCGTTAGTAGTAGTCTCGACGGTTGTATGCTTCACGTAATCTTATAGATTTCCCACATTTGTGTATTGTTACAAGAGATATATGTAATTTCTATCATCAATTTTTTATTCTAGTTGTAATTAATATTGTCAATATTTTTGTGTGAGTTATTCTAATGAGATAGTCCGTTCACAATCTCCTTCTCTTACATTGTTTTTATTATATATAGCAGCGCTAAGTGACTTCGGTAGTATGTGAAGTAGCCCACATATATGTATAATGACCCTACAAAAAAAATATATATTCTAGAGACGGAGTATATAGATCAAAATACAAGCGCTGCTTTTATGATTCGTCTCGTATGCTATAATAGATATTTGGTATGAAGTGCATTAGCAAGAGAGCGGTATTATATTGTCAGAAATTCCCCTCTAGTCACGGGAGATTCAGTATAATGGATGTATGAGGCAGTAGTGTTGGTCGGACCAAATAGAAAAGATTATTCGTAATTGTGTTGAGATTATTATTTGGACTGTTATCTATGACGCTTGTTGTGAGGAGCTCGAATTGTTATCTAGAAAAGAGATTTCCACACACCATTTCCCTCTTAGACCGTAGTTATCTTATCATCATAAAATATATCCCTATGAAGTTTTATATGAAAGGTTATTGAGTATTGACCAACGCACATAAATCAAAATACTAACAGTTGACAATACAATAAAAGACTTTCACCTAACTTAAAAGTTAAAAGTGCTTTATTCATAAAAAATAACTCCCTGTAGTTCATCACTTCATCTTCTTCGTAAATTCTTGCAGTACCGTCCAAATATCTTTTTCAGTTTTTCCCCTCGCATCTAGGCCCTCTTGAAACCATTCGTAATTCGCTTCAACATCAGCAACAATTCTTAAAAACAAGCTTTTATTCATACGAAACCTGTCACGAAAAGTACCATCGGAAAACTTTGGACTTTCAACGAAATAATCATTCATAAGGGTTTGTAAAGCTTCTTCACGAAAACGGGTTACATACTCCCGAGTTTCGTGGGAGTCTGCCGTGTCGTCAATTGCATCGTACAAGGTTAATAAGGTTTCTAGGGTGCTACCGGATGGCAATAGTTCGGATGATTCACCGGGATTAAATATCGAGTCGGACGAAGAAGAGGATGAAGCCATTGTCAAATTATGTGTTTGTTTGTAAATATATGTGTATAAGTGAAAGTGTGAAAATGAAAGTGGTTTAGTTTAGTATTTAAAGGGGTTTTTTTTTTTTTTTTTTTTTTTTTTAAACTCAAGCCGAACGGTTATATTTTTTAAAAATATAACGTTGCAACGGTTATATTTTTTGGTTGCCTCCTCAATGCCTCCGAAGCATTTCATGCCGTTCCAAGCTTGCCGCTGGCCATACCGCCGAGGTGGCGGCGGTGTTCACCGGCGGTATGGCCATGCCGCTGGGCAAACCGCTGGCCACTGCCACCACCCTTATAGCATTATTAGTTTCTTAAGTGTATCATTAAATATATGTTATAAATAGATTCAAAAGAATGCAAATCTGACTTTGG
The DNA here is from genome assembly GCA_014162995.1 of Artemisia annua. Lineage (NCBI taxonomy): Eukaryota > Viridiplantae > Streptophyta > Magnoliopsida > Asterales > Asteraceae > Artemisia > Artemisia annua. The sequence continues at coordinate 107,324 of LBNU01039250.1, forward strand.
TTTAAGTGTATAAAATGAAATGTGTTTGTTTTAAAATAAAGTGAAAAACAAATACTAATGTGTTTGTTTTTAAATAAAATAAAATGAAAAAAAGTGGGACCCAATAACATGATAGTGGTGTGTTATGAGGGAGGGTTGTTTGAGTGATTGGTGTGTTATTAGGAAGGGTATGATGTGGCGCAGAGGTGGCATACCAATAACGTGTTAAAATACCTAGTGCTACTAATCTATAATTTAACACAAGTGCATCTGGTGGTACATATAATGGCTAAAAAGAAACAACTATACTTTGGGGGGAAATAGTACAATCTAATCTGTAATTGATACAGTGTGCATGAGTTTAATTGGTTTAAGTTTGTACCTATAGAAAATCTTTCTATTTTTAGAAGTAGGATTGACAAATGTAATAAGAATCTTGCCAGGCTCATATACATGAAATAAATTTGAAGTCATTCTCCCAACTTGAGTTCCTTTTTGAACCAAGACATTGTATGAACCTTCATCTTCTGGTACAAATTCTTCTTTGCAACTTACATCACTTCCGGTTACACTTACATCCCAATATACCGTCATCCCCACCTGTTTATTTACCAAAAAAAAGTTGATCGATGAGTACGGAAATCAATTTTAATGCTTTTAACATATTCTTGTTATCATCTTTTGGTATGGGTCATATTTATGCATTTTTTTCATCTCCACTCTGATGTTGGTAACTTGATACCTTAAAGTAAACGAGTCAAACTAAGCCAAGTAGTTGCTAATATGGGCTCAACTCGAGTTTGAATATTTTTTCATAATAGTGTCCGAGACAGATGCTCATCTATAATTTTACTCTCGTATATTGCTAAAGTTGATATTGAAATAGTTGTTTGGCTATGATGATTTGGACCCTTGATGCATATTAATTTAGGTTTGTAACCAGTGCGATATCTGAGCAAAATATAATAGGCATTGTTCATCATTTTATTTAGGCTATCTAAGGTATGCCAAATGGACATACTAATGTTGGGTTGAGGAGATTGGGAGAAACGATATAAAGCTTTTCCATGATGCTTGCAAGGAGAAGTTGGGTAATGAAAATTACGCTTTTCAACCTTTTATGTGGCTGAATTCTCCTTGCACACTTCCTAGAAAACCTTTATATTGATTTCTTCCATCCTCCTAATCCTAATGTTAGTATGCCCATTTTACATATCGTGCATATTCTAAATAGAAAATGAACATTGTCTTAGGTATCAAATATGTTGGTCGGGAAACCTAATTATGACAGGTTTGTGGTAAAAAGGGTTTTGCTCTAAAAGGACAATGATCTTCCGCATAGCTTTGGTTGGATTTCTGGCCCGCTGCACCAACTCATTTTGTCATGAATCCAGTATAAGATATTATCTTTTACGCTTTTGGGTCTGGTAGATGAGTGTATTGCTCAACGTCGTACCACCCTTACAAGCAAACGTTGTCGTTTAGCAACTAGTAGCAAAACATGAGTTGTGAATGATGGAATACATTTATATTGTTAGAAATTTGAGACTCATGAGTTTTCTATGTGACCATATATTTATGTTTATTAGAGAATAAAACCCAATGTAGGCGATCACACAAGTTTTAATAGGTCTATGTGGCCATCTGTTTATGTTTATTAGAGAATAAACCCCAACGCAAGCGATCACACAAGTTTTAATAAGTCAAGGATCTGAAAAATACTAAAAGAGCATTGGAGTCATCGATAAAATCTTAAGCTTCACCACGTATAGCCTTAAGATTAACATCATTTTATTTAGGCTATCTAAGGTATGCCAAATGGACATACTAATATTGGGTTGAGGAGATTGGGAGAAACGATATAAAGCTTTTCCATGATGCTTGCAAGGAGAAGTTGGGTAATGAAAATAACGTTTTTCAACCTTTTATGTGGCTGAATCTCCTTGCACACTTCCTAGAAAACCTTTATATTGATTTCTTCCATTCTCCTAATCCTAATGTTAGTATGCCCATTTTACATATCGTGCATATTCTAAATAGAAAATGAACATTGTCTTAGGTATCAAATATGTTGGTTCGGGAAACCTAATTATGACAGGTTTGTGGTAAAAAGGGTTTTGCTCTAAAAGGACAATGATCTTCCGCATAGCTTTGGTTGGATTTCTGGCCCGCTGCACCAACTCATTTTGTCATGAATCCAGTATAAGATATTATCTTTTACGCTTTTGGGTCCGGTAGATGAGTATATTGCTCAACGTCGTACCACCCTTACAAGCAAACGTTGTCGTTTGAGTTGTGAATGATGGAATACATTTATATTGTTAGAAAATTTGAGACTCATGAGTTTTCTATGTGACCATATATTTATGTTTATTAGAGAATAAAACCCAATGTAGGCGATCACACAAGTTTTAATAGGTCTATGTGGCCATCTGTTTATGTTTATTAGAGAATAAACCCCAACGCAAGCGATCACACAAGTTTTAATAAGTCTAAAAGAGCATTGGAGTCATCGATAAAATCTTAAGCTTCACCACGTATAGCCTTAAGATTATATCGACAACCCTCAACACTTCTTGAGAATTTTTAGCTCCATGACCTCTTAGAGCTTGCGTGATTGCATGCATTGGGTTTTTTGAACCATCACATATTTAGGTGCATCAACTTTATTTTGTATTGTGGTTACATTTAAAGAGACCATACTTCTATGCGTTTGTACACATAAACGGTTATTTAACTTATGTTGCAATGTAACATTCATTTTATCTGGATGTGTGAAAATAGTAATTTCAGCATTTATCGCGTGTTGGCAATTTGATTTTTTGCATCTCTATTCATCACGTTTTCCTTTTGACATGATATAATTAACATAACTTCACTTATTGTTATTATTATTATTTTTTTTTAATACTTAATATTGAATAATCGACATGTTAACGAACAAATTGACAAACAATATTTAGAGCAAATACATGATGTTTAAAACGCTCCGCCGTAACGCACGAAAACACGAAGATATCAAAAAATGTGCAAATCTACTTAAAAAAAAAAAAAAAAAAAAAAAAAAAAAAAAAAAACAAAAAACTTGCCATAAACTAACTGAAAAATGAAATCAATGAATAATCTTATACCTAAATTATGCTTATCTAACATTGCCGGTTATCAACATCTTTTTGTTAGAAACAAACTCACTAACACAACTCTGACCCGGACTCAGTTAGACACATTCTAGGCAAAATATGAACTCTCATCACTTGACTTCCCGCGGGCGTATCCACAACCCACACCCGCGGAGTTGACGCCACCACATCCACCACTAATATCCCAACACCACCGCCACGCGCAACGCACACTCTACCACCACCAGCAGCAATATGTTCAGCTTTTATTAACCTCTCATCTTCCAAAACATCAACCCACACTTTCATCACATCATCATATTTTCTCAATACACCTTTTATCTCATCCACCATAAATATCACCTCCTCGTCCATGGCAGCCGCCGGACCTCTCCAACCAGCCAACATCTCAGCCGGCATATCCGTCCATGTATCCATATTCACATCATAAACAGCCCCTTCTTCCCCGTTGACCATATAAAGCTTCCCGTTGACTCCAACTGCATCAATGGCTTCCCTGCTAAACTTCACATCTTTTAAATTTTTCATTTTTGACCAAACCCCATTTGTATTTACACATTTTTTGTCATAAGGATTCGTTTCAGGCAATACCCATTTGTCAACAGACCTTGCAACGGTCTGGGAGTAGTGTGAGCCTATCCCACTCGCGCACACCACGGCGGCGCGTGAAGCTCCAGCGACGCACCACCTTCGTGGGTTTTCCACTTCAGGACCTGAGGACCAGGATTTGGTAAGTGGGTCGAAGATTAGAGGCTTCGAAATGGCGGGAGTTAAGTCGCTAGAACTTCCGGCGAGTAAAACTAGGTTTCCGGCCACTGAAGCTGACTGAACTGGTAAGTTTCTGGCAATGAACGACGGGTGACGGAGGCACACGCACCGGAGATCAGGTGGTGTTGGAGTGACAACAGTCCATGTAGAAGATATTGGGTCAAAAGAAGATAGTTGGAGTGTTGAATTTTGATCAGATGATAGAGTGTAGATAGAAAGAAAAGATGGGAAAGCGCGCGTGTAGATCACGCGCCGCCATGACCGACAAACGGAGTAGAGTTTTGACGGTGGTACAAGGTTGAGACAAAGTTGAGCTATATGATCAGGTAGACCAGGTAAAAGTGGGTTGTAGTGGTTTTCGTCGTTGACCATAATTTTCCGGCGTTTAGCGGTGGTTGAGACGGCGGCGCGTGAGGTAGAAGTGGTTGGGTTATCAAATGATGGAGCCATAAATGTGGGAAAAAGTTATGTGGTGGATTTAAGCTGAAAGAAAGTGGAGTTTGTGATAAGAAATGAGTAGCTGTATTTATATGTAGCTGTAGAGATTTTATGTAATATAAAAGTCATTAAATGACAAAAGTCTACTTTATGACATTTTTTATTTTATTTCAAGTTGCGTTCTATTGGGACATATGTACTCCGCTCTACTAAACATTATCTTGGACAATGGACATGATTTACAGTATTTTTTTTATTTCTATACTTCATTTATGTTGGTCATTTTAAAATTTGTGTCTTAACTTTTAAGGAAATAAAGGGTGGCAGTCATGATTCGATGTCCCTAGACCCTATGCTTCACCACCCACTAATAATATCCTTCCACCTCATTCTATTAACAAGTTGCGTTCTATTGGGACATATGTACTCCGCTCTACTAAACATTATCTTGGACAATGGACATGATTTAATTTTTTTTTTCTTTTTTGAGAAAGGATAAGACAACAAAAGAACTTTTACAAAAAGGAGCAATTTCATATTATTTTTTTTAATTAGAAATTTCATATATATCAAAACATGCATTAAAAACATTGTATATATGCATTCAATACTTGCATTTTGGATATATATGAAATTAATCAAAAAAGTATGGTGATATATGAAATTAATCCTTACAAAAAAACTCTTACTAAATGAGATGTTATTTTGTGATTGATTTAATTAGAGAAAAGAAAGAGAAAATATTGAAAAATACATCAATCATGAAATGACACCTTATTTTGTAGAATTTCTTTTGTGGTTCTATCATTTCTCTTTTTTTATTTATATGTAACCTGGCATTGATACTTGCACGAGCGCTATGTATTAGAACCCCATTCGATCCAAGACGATATCGTACCTTTGGTTGTTTTTAAAACCCAAAAGAAAGTAAGTACGTGAACCTCGTCATGTATAGTTGTTAGATTAGTCACTTTATTTTCGAATACTCTTTTGTTTCTAGCTTGCCATATATTGATAACATTGACCAACAAACCGCTTTTTACATTTTTTTTTCCTGTTGTTGAAATGTGATAACCCTTTGTGGTTGATGACCTCTTCAATTGATCCAAAAGGAGTATAGATTA
>LBNU01039250.1:113188-138984 GCA_014162995.1 Artemisia annua
TACCTAATGTTAGACCTAAATTTTATTATTGACTTTTCTAACATTGCTACCAAAACCCGGGTTCAACATATTCGATGGATTGGAGAAAACTATTGCTTTTAAGAGCTAGTACACCTATCATCCATCCGAAACCCGGGTGCATGTTAGAAAGCAATAATCAATAGTTTCCACTTCCTCCTCACATTGGGGCAAAGAGAAGAGTTATGAAAATTTTAAAAAGTGGTATGTCTTAACAAGTGTAATGATGGTTGGCATATTTGTGCTATAAAATTCACATCAGTTATTGTACTCTTTATAAACTAAGACTTGTTAATACATGCTTCGGAGATGAGTAAGATAAGCTCCAAATTTTTACATGCTCAAGAATGTTTGATAATCCAATCGTTGAGGTCGGTTCACATTTTTACTTTTAAGTTTGAATTTTGTCATTTTGCTTATAACTTTTTATGGCTATTAGTAATAAAATACTCTCCCTATCTCAAAATATAAGTACATTTTGACTTTTCAAAATCTTTTTGTTCCAACTTTGACTTCGGGCCCGTTTGGTTTGTAGGTGGGTTTAGGATTAGGATTGGGATTTGGATTATGATTTAGATTTGGGTTAGGATTTTGATTTTATGTAGGAAAGAAAAGAAAAATTAAAATATACTCATGTTTAGCTAATAAATAATTATTTTTATAATTAATATAGAATTTTTAATATTTAAAGAGGAGAGAGATAGAGAGATAAAAAGCAATTCCTAAACCTATATAACTCAAACAAACATCTATTTAATGTCACATTAATATAAAACCCATGTCAAAGTAGGCAACCAAAAGCACCCTCAATTATCTATGATCCATCAATTAATTTTTTAAAATACTTTTTATACCAACTTTGACATAAATGTTCCTTCCATTAACTATCCATATATGATCCATGAATTGTCATGCTAACTTTATAAACAAAGAAGAAGGAGCCTCGCTCGATTGTTTACAGCCCCAACTAAGTTATTTTGTTAAGCGTCAGTTCATTCAATCATTCATAATGACCAAAAAGAGTATACAAGAAAAGATTAATGACAGTACACATGGTTTGTTACTACAGTAGCATTTTTCTGTGTGCTTGATTAAAAAAGAATATCTTGGTGAAAAGGTGTTTGGTTGGAGCTTATGATAGAGACAAACAATTAATGCAAAAAGGTATGTGGAAGGAAGGTACGTATGATTTGGTTGAGTGGTTTCTATTAAAAGACTTTTATTTTTAGACTTTGAACCTATCCATTTTTTCATCTTTGACATTTCCAAAGCCTAACTATGTAATCCTGAGTGATGTCTTTAGTATTCGCAATTTTGTATTCTGAATTCATGAATCGATGAAAAATATCTCGAACTTAGAAACTTAGGTTATGTTTGGCAAAACTAGTTGTATGTTGTACGCTGTAAGCTATAAACTGCAAAGTTGTTAACATGAGCTACAAACTGTATCTTTTTTTTCAATAAAAGTGTTTGGTAAATTAGCTGTTAAATGTAATTATTAGCTGTTAACAGTAATTTTATGTTTTAACAGCTCCAAAATATTTTAAAAGCTTCATAAATCAGCTTTTCATTTTGGAGCTATTTGTTTAAATTAAAAGCTTGAAGTTGGTGTATCCAAACGGAACTACTTGTTTTGCAGGAGATTATTTTTGTAACAAAAAGCTTACAGCTCCAAAAATGTTGTGTACCAAACAAGCCCTAAGCAAAAAAAAAGAATGTCATCTATTAAGAAATCTCTTAAAATATTTATTTTAACTTTTAACGTTTGGGGTCACGTGTGTGATTACTTTGAGTCAATATAAATTTAGAGAGCTAGTTGTAATTTAACTCAAACTTAAGGAAGTTAGTTATGTATTAGAGATCTCCTAACCTCCTCAATTGTAAATTCCTTGTTTACAAAATTAGGTTTCTCTCTCCTCATTCTATATAAATAGAGACGAGGGGGTGAGGTTTATTTGTACATTCTGTTTTTGTTCTCCTTTAATAAACGTTTGAGTGTAAATATCTCGTGTATATGTTGCTACCACTCGAAATTAAGGGATCATAACCCTTTGTCAAGGTCTTGTTGGAATAGTTCTTGATTTGTTGTTCCACTCTAAAAACTGGTTTGTCGGATTTATTCCAACAAATTGGTATCAGAGCCTTGTTCGAGAAGAATGAATCACACATCATGAAGAGAACAGAAACAAGAGAAACGACTAACTAGGTTTGGCTCGTTGGTTATTGCGCATTNTATATATATATATATATATATATATATATATATATATATATATATATATATATATATATATATATATATATATATATATATATATATATATAGGTTTGGGTTATAATAAAAAGGGTGTTAAAATAAAAAGGGTAGGAAGCCACCAAAATTCGCCACCTGTCCCTCCAACCCCGCCAATAATTTTATATCTACGGGGGTATTTTCGTTATTTCACATCCACTCTGTATAACCTTTTTAACCTCATTCTTTTCCAGCTAACACTTCTTCCCTCCTTCACACCCTCCCTCCCGTACCTTAACATCCACATATCTTCACAAATCACAACCGATCTTTACCACCGTTTCACAACCATGCCGTCACCATCGTTCACAACCATACTTTCCCCACCGTTCACCATCGTGCCCCACCCAAGACACAGTTAGATTCATCATCTCAATTTGAAAGTAAGGTTATTTTAACTTTTTTTTACTGTAATCATCGATTAATATGGTTATATGGATCTTCAATTACATGTATCTGATGTCCATTAATCATATTTTGAATGATATGTTCATTTTTGTGTTGTTACTGGTCAAGATCTGTAAGATTCTGAGTTTCTTTCTAGTTTTGTTTTTTAGAAAACAATAGATAAAAAAATGTTTAAAAAGTTGCACATAAAGTGTTTGATAAAATGTCTCAAGAAGATTTTATAACTGTGATGCGCTAATGTTACACTGTGATGCGTCAATTATTAATCTTTAATTGTTTTGGTCATGTTTTTAGTAGAAAAGACTTGTATGTGTATTTTATAACTGCGATGCACTAATTCTATGTTAAAATTATGATGCAGTAGATAAAACTATGATGCAGTAAGTGTACAAGTTGTTTATGAAAGCTGCACTCAATGTGTTTGATAAAATGTCTCAGTGAGATTTCATAACTGTAATGCACTAATTTTATACTGTGATGCATGAACTGTTAGTTTTTAATTGTGTTTGTCATTTTTCGAGTTGATATTTGAATGTACTGCATTACAATTTTATATTAAGTGCATCACACTATTAATATATCATTTTTTTGTAGGTTGAATTTTGTAAGTCTGAGATTAAGGTTCAACGTAGCTGTAATCGATACGAGTCATATGGCTTTTACGTCGTCATGAATTCTATGTTCTAAGGATGAGTGATGTAAATGAGCTTCCTCAAAACTACTTACAAAAACGCTAGTTATAGAATGTGAAGCCTTCGAAATCTCCTTTTCCCATAATCATTGGTGCATCAGATGTGGTACATAATGAAGTTACAGATTTGCACAGTATTTTTGAGCCTATTATTGATCGTTTGGTACATGATTTGAGCAAGATGCATATCTACAAAGACAAGATGAAAGATTTATTGAAACAAGCTGAAATTAATATTCAAACGGTTCCAAAGATGAATGGGAAAGTTGTCATGAGTTCGATGCTCGGTGTCAAAGAGCCTGCTAAGATTACAATAAACAATTTGGGTGCTAGTAAAACTAAATCTAGTTGTTTTGAAGCCAAGAAACGAAGTATATGCCGAATAACTTTCCAAGAGAAGGATGTATGGTGTATGTGAAGAGAAGGGAGGCCATAACTCCACGACCTGTATATAGACATTTTCAGCATCCAAGAAACCCAAGAAACAAGATCCGCCAAAAGAGCTATTTTCAATGCACAAAAGTGTTATTTTCAGTGCATCACAGTATTTGTGTTACTGCATCACAGATATTTGTTATTACATCAAAATTTAAGGCATCATATTGTTAATAATTTTGATTCAGTTGTTGTAATTCAAAAAATTATTTATATAGTGAATATATATAATGTTATGCACCAGTTTTTATACTGGGATGCACTTGATATATACATTATGATGCACCACTTGTATACACTATAATGCACCAGTTATATACACTTTGATGCACTAGTATTTTCTGTGCATCATAATTAACAATATAGTGCATCACAGTGAAAAATTTAGTGAATCACAGTTTATAATCTATTGCATCTATGCTTATTCAGAATCAACAATAATCAAAATTACTTAATATTAAACAAACATTATGCTCATTAAGAGGTACAATACTTAGTATTAAATATTCAGCAATCCAAAGTAGTACAACTAAAAATTTGAAACATCCAATAGAATTTACAACATTGTTTTGAAATAACAATTTATATTCCTCAACGTATGACAACACTTCGAATATTTCTCATTGATAATTGAATTCTTTCACACATTAGGTTGATCTTCACTCCATTTTCAGGATTTAGAATCTTGCCCATATTATCGCCTTTTACATGACGTTTCCTAAGCAAGTTGTTACAAACATGCTAACCTGTGAGCAACAAGATAGATTATTAAACTGATGCACTATTTTATAAAGAAACTGATGCAATTAATATAAACAAGTACATAACAAATTCACTAATTCAAGTTCTACTGCATTACAGTTCAAAACCAACTGCATCGTTCATGCAACCAAGCAAACAAACATATTTCGACACATAATGTCACCTACGCCTAACCTAATTCATCCTTAGAAGCTATACGCGCAACAATCTGGACCTACTGCATCACAATTCGTAATACAGTGCATCAAAGTTTCACTAGTTTTATATTTAGTGCAGTAAACATTTAAGAGAATACATATACTAGGATGCACTAAAACAAACTACATTTAACCTAACTCATGCTCATACATGGCAACTTAAAACCTGCTACATCTCAGTTCAATTTCAAGTGCATCACACAAACAACCAAACGTACAAACACATTTACCAACATAACGCAACCTACGCTTAACGTAATATATCCTTATACACGAAAACTGAACACGTACTGCATCATAGTAGAAAATCAAATGCATCACACAAATAATCAAACATACAAACACAAATAACCTACTGCATCATAGTTAAAATAAAAACCTACTGCATTATAATATGAAATACAACTGTATCAATGTTCAAAACAACTGCATCATAATGTAAATTTGATGCATCACAGTCATAAAGTCTAGTTGAGACATTTTATCAAACACCTTGTATGCAACTTTCTTATACACGTTTTTTATTTAGTTTTTTCTACATTTTGTTCCAGATCTAGAGGAAAACATACACAAGCATACACATAAACACACTCTTCAACAGATTTGAAAGTCTACTTCATCATATTAAAAAAAAAACCAAACTTAAATTTATAAAAAAAACAATATTTTAGCAAACCAAAACTAACAAAAAGATTCAGTAACAAAATTAGGATACATAATTCAACTTACAAGGTCATTTAAGATGCAGTAGATTCGTCTTAGGTCATGATTAGAAGGTTTTACGATTATGATTCGATTAAATCGTGATTATGATCGTGATTCGATCGTGTTTATGAAGAGAAGATGTAGTAATGATTCGATTGAAGATAATTGTAATTAAGATGTTTGTAAATTTCTAGTGTGAGAAAGTGTGTTTAGAGAGAGAAAGTGAGATCCAGAATGGTTTGAGATAAATGACGAGTTATGTTTTGTGTATAAAATAAACTATAACAAATTTGCCACTGAAGTTCTACTTATTTACAAGTATGCCACCGCCACTTTTGATCTGGTCAAATCTGGTCAAATTTGATCCAATGGCTTGGATTCCTTCCTACCCTTTTTATTATAACACCCTTTTTATAATAACCCCACCCTATATATATATATATATATATAGTATAATTATAGTATAAGTATATTATAATAAGTAATATATATATAATTATAGTATATATATATATTATAGTATATATTATATATATAATATATATAATGATACTTATGAGTATAAATTATATAATGTTATTATTATATATAATAATATATGAATATCAAGTAGGTATATATATTTTTTGAGGTAGGGATGTTGGGAGTGATTATATGGAGCTTACTTGCGAAAGCAAGGCCGAGATCTGGGTTGCCAAGGGTTTATGAAGATCTTCAAGAATCAGAGTGGTGATACTCTGAGTGTGTCACGATTAAGGTTTTCCATCGGGATGTCGATTCAGATATTGTTGGGGGCATAATCTATGTTGTTGTTGGAGGGTGTTCTATCAGGGAATCATGATGAAGAAAAGAAAAGTAAGGGGTCATGTATATATACAGTTGGAAGGCATGAATATCAAGTGGTCTGCACAAGAACTTACATAACATCTGCAGATGTGGGAATGTTGAATGGGTTTGATCATGGATTACAGACGGACGTACATGCTTTTGTGGATTATAGCTACGCTATGGATAGATCGATCACTATCATGGGTAGATCAATCACAAGTACAGGTTTATGATACATGAATGTGCGGTGAGCTGGGAAACTATATTGCAGAACATGATGGCTTTGTTAACAACTAAAGCGGAGTATATGTCACTTACTGGAGAATTGAAAGAGGATAGATGGCTAGAGGTACTCTCTACAGAGTTAGGATTTGAGCTAAGGTTAGTAGCTGGTATTGCTACTGATGCCTTGATGAAGGCAGTTCCCGGTCCGAGGTTCCAGCATTGGTTAAAGTTGTTGCGTATCCGAGAAGGCTAACTATCAACACTAAGGTGGATATTGTTAGAATATTAGTGTGTAATAGTTATGATATAAGTTTAGGGGCTACTTGTTGTTTAGCTCAAACTTAAGGAGGTTAGTCATGTATTAGGAAATCTCATAACCTCTTCAATTTTAGATTCCTTGTTCATCAAGGATTAGGTTTCTCCCCCTGTTTCCGGCCACTAATTGAAAATCGTTATTTTGACTAATAAATGTAAAGAGGTCTCTCTTAGGCTCGATTGGACTTGAAAGTTGTAACCCGAGTCAAATCCAGTCAAGTCTCATGAGACTCTAGCAACTTGCTAGTTTGTTAAAATATCTCAAACTTTCTAAAAAAAGCTCTTAATCAAACACTCGTTGTGTAAATATATCTATATGATGCAAGCTTGTAAGACCACTTATACGAAAATAATAATTTATTGAAAACTATAGAACTAACCATGTGCGTTTTTTATATTTAGTCAGCTTGAAATATTATAATCCTAAAACATTCCCAAAGACTCGATCGACACATCATGTGGATATACTAAATATAGAAAGACAACTTTTGGGGGTCATATTGCATACCTTTTTGTGATCAATATTGCAAAAGGCATGCTACACCCACTTGTTATTTTATGATATCTCTCCAGTTGTTCTCAAGAATCTGGTTGTCATCTTTATTGAGTAATTAAATACTCTAAAGTGTGATGCCCTTGTTAGGAAAGTGTATAAAAATACAGAAGTATATAAGCCTATGGCATTTTTAAAGTACAGAAGTATATAAGCCTATGGCATTTTTAAAGTGTGATCATACTAGTTTTAAAAAACTAGATTTATATTTTTCTAAATTAAAGTGAAATGTTTACATAGTAATAAACATAATGACATACTCGTAACTATGATTAACGCAAAAAAAAGTATCCCACAAACACACTCTTACTTTTATAAAAGTGTTTGGTATCTTAGTTATATGCATGTAATTATAAAGTGTTTTGACGCAAAAGGTAGACACTAACGCTAAATACTTCTTCAAATAACATCTAGAAAAGGTAAACGCCCATTAATGGCTGTTGAAGGTTGTTCAAAAGGCTCATTCAGGGTTCTTCTTTGGCTACTAGGAGTTATTTGAGGTGCTATATGATTAATTATTCATGTATTGTTGGTAATTTTATTTATCAACTTCTTTTAAGCGATTGTGTTTTATAGACCAGATAATGTTCTTGTATGCCAAAAGCTATAGTATATGTTAGTATTATATATATAAATATAGAGCGTCAAGGCGCGTTCCTGTTGGCTGCCTTTGTTTTCATGCCTGTTTCTATGGCCCAGCCCAATGCTACTCTCCAAGCCCTGTATCTTAGCCCATGTTTTCCCTTTTTTCTTTTTTCGCAAAAGTAACAGAAAGTAGGAGTGTCCAAAAGAACCGAGGAACCGTACCGGAACCGGACCGTATATTAGAACCATGGTACGGTTCTTGGTTCCTAAAATTCTAAAATTTCGGTTCTCGGGACGGTTCGGGTCGGAACCGTCCGGTTCCGGTTCTTTCCCGAAAGAACCGAATACTTTGAAAATATGAAATTTTATAGGGTTTATTTGGGACATTGTGTAATGTGTATAGCCTTTTAAGAAAAAAAAAACCCTAATCGTTATTAAGTTGTAACATAAAAAATCTAAAACTTAAAAACACATAATAAAAATAAAACCCTAACTTTTAATCAATTCAAATATCATCATCATCATCATCATTCATCAACATGAAAGTAAGTTTACCACGAAATCACTATCGTAAGTTTATCTCGAATATGTAGTAAACGAGTATTTGTATTTTTGTGTGTATTTGTATTTTTATAGCATTATTAGCATGTCTTTATGAATGATCAACGATGAGAAAAATAAATTATTTAAACACTTCGGTTCTTGTGGGAAAGTACCGAAATTCCCGTACCGGAACCGAGTACTGTACCGGAACCGTACCGAAGAACTTGGGACGGTTCTTGGTTCCACTTTTTCCATATTTTCGGTTCTCGGTTCTTTCGGGATGGTTCCGGTTCGGGACGGTTCCAGTACCATGGACGCCCCTAACAGAAAGTGATAAAGCTTGGAAATACATGAACAAAATAATGTAATACGTAGAAAGTTGAATATATAAAGGGCAATCAAGTAAATTAAACAACAAGTAGCACAGTAAAAGTATGACACTACTTCATCTAGCTTCTTTTTCTACATAAAGGCTACAAGCTTGATATCCAAACAAGGTTAATTTTCGTACATAAGTTATCAAATGATTTGCCACCCCAAAACTATATTACCCCAATCGCGGATGTCTGCCGGAATACGTACCGCATAAACGTCGACCCAACCATATACCCGCCGCAACGCGGTAGGCACAAATACCTTGTTAGTATTATGGGTCAAAATGAAGGCCTGCAATGGGTCAAAGTTTGGGCCAAAGGCCAACAAACCAAACAGGCGTTTATTGACATTTAATATAAGTTAGTTATGTAAGTTAGTTATAAAGTTGTTATTGGTAGTTAAGTTAGTTATGTGACATTTAGTGTCTAAAGGACACAATGGTTCATGTAAACTGTCATGTCGTTTCACTATGTATAAATAGGAAGTCATATGTATCTGTAAACATCTCCATTCAGTACAATAATATCTATTGTTTCTATATTACTCAATTGTTTACACTGTTTTATTCTCAAATCACTATGGTGAATTACAAGCATGTCATGAATAAGAATTGGCATCAATATGAACCTGTGCAACATTGGTATCAGAGCAAAGGCTCTGAGACTTGGGGGAAGCCGATTCATAAACAAGGGCAGATGGGACTCACAAGGAAGTACTTGCAAAGAGAAACTCCACAAAGACTGTTACCATGGAACAGTCAAAAGAGGAAATTATCTCCTGAAAGCAAGGAGATGTTAAGGCGCAAAGTGAAAGAA
Source organism: Artemisia annua (assembly GCA_014162995.1). Taxonomy (NCBI): domain Eukaryota; kingdom Viridiplantae; phylum Streptophyta; class Magnoliopsida; order Asterales; family Asteraceae; genus Artemisia; species Artemisia annua. The sequence goes on from LBNU01039250.1 coordinate 122,937, forward strand.
ATTGAAGCATTTAATGCTTCAAAAGTATCTGCAACTGTCAAAGAACATGGAGAAGGAAGCACAAGTACACAGAAAGAGAAAAGGGCATGTTGCTATATATGCAAAAAAACGTGGCCATGTGTTTTGGAAATGTCCAAACAGGAGTAACAGAATCATGGTTGAAGATCAAAACAAAGTAGTGAAGCCCACTGTCAAGCAAGTTGATGAAAAATTAAAGTATCCTGAGAGAGTACATGTGATAACTGATTACATGGTTGAAGGAACAGATTGTGCAAGTTGGAACAACATATGGTATGTGACCAGTGCATACAAACAACACATGTGTCCAACCAAGTCATTATTTAAGAGACTAAAGAACAGATTTCAAATGGAAGGAATTCAACATGAGAAGAAGTTCATCTTCTCTCATGGAATTGGAGAAGCAACAGTGGAAACAAAGGATAGGAGTTTGATGATTCCTTGTGTGTTATACACACCAGAAACAACTCTGAATGTTCTAAGTATTGATCAGTTGAAGGATCAAGGCTACGTTGTGAAGTATGGACACAACAAATGTAGTATAAACTACATGTATGAAGAACAAAGGTGTGACAAAGCAAGTTCAGAGGAAGCATATGTAGAAACTACCAAAAAGGATGAGAAGGACCACACTCATGATGACACAGAGAGTATGGTTGCAAGACACAACAAGTATCTTGAAGAATACTTTGAATCAATAGATCCAAAGGAAGAATGTTCACTGGTAAGAGGGTTAGAAGAACTCAAGTGGGACAGGAATGATGTACAAGATTACTTGGATGAGGAATACATAAGTATGAATGGAACCTTGTATGCTATAAAGGTAAACTCATTCCCTAGGTTTATATCTTTCTTAAATTTGATCAAGAAAGATAGTATTGTTTACAAGAATTGGGAGGTACTCATGAAGAGGTTTTTGGATATGATAAAATGGTTTTATCTGGTATATTTGAATCAAGATGTGTTAGAGCAAATACCACCGGTCATAGGAGTTGTAGAGATTGATCTATTAGGTCTCTACAAAATGATAGATAGCATGGGAGGCATCTAAGTGTTACTTTTGGTGATAAATGGAAGAAGGTTGCTATGTTACATGGTTTGACAAAAGAAGATGAGGATGCATTGAAGAATTGCTACAAACAATTCATTGAGATGGTGCAGTGTTACTATGAGACAACAATGAAGCCCTGGTTTAGAAAGGAGCCTGAGAAGAATGTGGTTGAAAGTGGCATTGGTTATGCTAAGGAAAAAGGTCCACAAGGCTGTGAGGGGACAGAAGTTGGAATACGAAAAGCACAAATACCTTGTTAGTATTATGGGTCAAAATGAAGGCCTGCAATGGGTCAAGGTTTGGGCCAAATGCCAACAAACCAAACAGGCGTTTATTGACAGTTAATATAAGTTAGTTATAAAGTAGTTATTGGTAGTTAAGTTGGTTATGTGACAGTTAGTGTCTAAAGGACACAATGGTTCATGTAAACTGTCATCTATGTTACCCGGACACGGCTGATTGGCCGTCATACCCGGGTCGGTACGACGCGACACGGATCCGGGTATGAAATCCGGTCCGGACACGCCACTTTGCGCTTGGGTACGGCAACTTCATCTTTTTTCAGGTCATGTCGATCGGATCTGTGATATTTACAGGCGGAGCCTTGTGAAGAAGATAAAGAAGGTATAAAACCAGAAAAACAAATCCGGCCGGAGATCAGGGATATTTACAAGCGGAGCCTGTGAACTATGTGACGAAGATAAAGGTGGTATCAATGGTCACCTGTGAACTATTTGAAGAAGATAAAGAAGATGAAATGTTTGTGTCAAAATCTTACCTTTATAAAAGTGTTTGGTATCTTAGTTATATGCATGTAATTATAAAGTGTTTTGACGCAAAAGGTAAACGCTAACGCTAAATACTTCTTCAAATAACATCTAGAAAAGGTAAACGCCCGTTAATGGCTGTTGAAGGTGCTATATGATTCAGGGTTCTTCTTTGGCTACTAGGAGTTATTTGAGGTGCTATATGATTAATTATTCATGTATTGTTGGTAATTTTATTTATCAACTTCTTTTAAGTGATTGTGTTTTATAGACCAGATAATGTTCTTGTATGCCAAAGCTATAGTATATGTTAGTATTATATAGAGTAAATTTCATAAATCGTCCCTGTGGTTTAACGGGTTTAACAGATTTGGTCCCTCGAAAGATTTTTTCTCGGATCCTCTCCCTGTGGTTTTATACCCGTAACGGGTTTGGTCCCTCTGGCTAACGCTCGTTAGTTTTTTCCGTTAGCTAACGACCGTTTGCAACAAACATTTGCACCGTTAGTCCTTTATACTAACGGCCGTTTATACTTAACACAAAAAAAAATTTTTGTTTTTTTTTTTGTTTTTTCTTTGTTTTTTTTAAAATTAAAAAAATAAAAATAAAAATAAAAAAAATAAAAAATTGGTTTTCTTATAATTTTTTTTTCTAAATATCTTTAAAATTTATACACGTTTTTATACACATTTCTATACACGTTTCATACACACGTTTTTATACACATTTTTATACAAATTTTATACACGTTTTATACACGATTTATACACATATTTTTATACACACGTTTTTACACACGTTTTTATACACACGTTTTTATATACACATTTTTATGCACACTTTTTTATACATATGTGTTTACACACGTTTTTATACACACATTTCTATACACGTTTCATACACACGTTTTTATACACACATTTTTATAAAAATTTTATACACGTTTTTATACACACATTTTTATACAAATTTTATACACACATTTTTAAAAACGTGTATAAAAACGTGTATAAAATTTGTATAAAAATGTGTGTATAAAAACGTGTGTATGAAAAGTGTATAGAAATGTGTGTATAAAAACATGTGTATAAAAACGTGTGTAAACACGTGTGTATAAAAATGTGTATATAAAAACGTGTGTAAAAACGAGTGTATAAAAATGAGTGTATAAAAACGTGTGTATAAAAACGTGTGTATAAAAACGCGTGTATAAAAATGTGTGTAAAAACGTGTGTATAAAAATATGTGTATAAAATCGTGTATAAAATTTGTATAAAATTGTATAAAAACGTGTGTATGAAACGTGTATAGAAATGTGTATAAAAACGTGTATAAATTTTAAAGATATTTAGAAGAAAAAAAATTATAAGAAAACCAATTTTTTATTTTTTTATTTTTATTTTTTTTAATTTAAAAAAACACAAAAAAAAACAAAAAAAAAACAAAAAAAAAAAATTTGTGTTAAGTATAAACGGCCGTTAGTATAAAGGACTAACGGTGCAAATGTTTGTTGCAAACGGTCGTTAGCTAACGGAAACTAATACGAGCTAGCCAGAGGGACCAAACCCGTTACCGGGTATAAACCAAGGGGAGAGGATCCGGAGAAAAAATCTTTCGGGGGACCAAAAATCCCGTTAAACCCGTTTAAAACCACAGGGAACGATTATGAAATTTACTCTTAATTATATATATAAATATAGAGCGTCAACATAGCGCCGTCCTGTGGGCTGCCTTTGTTTTCATGCCCTGTTCTATGGCCCAGCCCAATATACTCTCCAAGCCACTGTATCTTAAGCCCATGGTTTTCCCTTTTCTTTTTTCGCAAAAGTAAACAAAAAGTAGGAGATGTCCCAAAAGAACCGGGGGAACCAAAATGAACCGAGGAACCTACCGGGAACCGGACCGTATATTGTAACCATGGTACGCGTTTTTGGTTCCTTATAAATTCAAAATTTCAGTTCTCGGACGGTTCGGGTCAGAACCGTCCGCTTCCGGTTCTTTCCGAAAGAACCGGGAACACTTTTGAAAATTGTTATGAAATTTTATAGGGTTTATTTGGGACATTGTGTAATGTGTATAGCCTTTTAAGAAAAAAAAAATAAAAAATAAAAAATAAAAAAATAAAAAAAACCTAATCATTATTAAGCTGTAAGATAAAAAATCTAAAACTTAAAAACACATAATAAAAATAAAACCCTAACTTTTAATCAATTCAAATATCATCATCATCATCATTCATCAACATGAAAGTAAGTTTATCACGAAATCACTATCGTAAGTTTATCTCGAATATGTAGTAAACGAGTATTTGTATTTTTGTGTGTATTTGAATTTTTATAGCATTATTAGCATGTCTATATGAATGATCAACGATGAGAAAAATAAATTATTTAAACACTTCGGTTCTTGTGGGAAAGTACCGAAATTCCCATACCGGAACCGAGTACCATACCGGAACCGTACCGAAGAACTTGGGACGGTTCTTGGTTCCACTTTTTCCATATTTTCGGTTCTCGGTTCTTTCGGGACGGTTCCAGTACCATGGACACCCCTAACATAAAGTGATAAAGCTTGGAAATACATGAACAAAATAATGTAAGACGTAGAAAGTTGAATATATAAAGGGCAATCAAGTAAATTAATCAACAAGTAGCTCAGTAAAAGTATGACACTACTTCATCTAGCTTCTATTTTTGAAGCTTCTTTTTCTACATAAAGGCTACAAGCTTGATATCCAAACAAGGCTAATTTTCGTACATAAGTTATCAAATGATTTGCCACCCCAAAACTATATTACCCCAATCGCGGATGTCTGCCGGAGATACGTACCGCATAAACGTCGACCCAACCATATACCCGCCGCAACGCGGCGGGCACAAATACCTTGTTAGTATTATGGGTCAAAATGAAGGCCTGCAATGGGTCAAAGTTTGGGCCAAAGGCCAACAAACCAAACAGGCGTTTCTTGACATTTAATATAAGTTAGTTATAAAGTAGTTATTGGTAGTTAAGTTGGTTATGTGACATTTAGTGTCTAAAGGACACAATGGTTCATGTAAACTGTCATGTCGTTTCACTATGTATAAATAGGAAGTCATATGTATCTGTAAACATCATCCATTCAGTACAATAATATCTATTGTTTCTATATTACTCAATTGTTTACACTGTTTTATTCTCAAATCACTATGGTGAATTACAAGCATGTCATGAATAAGAATTGGCTTCAATATGAACCTGTGCAACATTGGTATCAGAGCAAAGGCTCTGAGACTTGGGGGAAGCCGATTCATAAACAAGGGCAGATGGGACTCACAAGGAAGTACTTGCAAAGAGAAACTCCACAAAGACTGTTACCATGGAACAGTCAAAAGAGGAAATTATCTCCTGAAAGCAAGGAGATGTTAAGGCGCAAAGTGAAAGAAATTGAAGCATTTAATGCTTCAAAAGTATCTGCAACTGTCAAAGAACATGGAGAAGGAAGCACAAGTACACAAAAAGAGAAAAGGGCATGTTGCTATATATGCAAAAAAACGTGGCCATGTGTTTTGGAAATGTCCAAACAGGAGTAACAGAATCATGGTTGAAGATCAAAACAAAGTAGTGAAGCCCACTGTCAAGCAAGTTGATGAAAAATTAAAGTATCCTGAGAGAGTACATGTGATAACTGATTACATGGTTGAAGGAACAGATTGTGCAAGTTAGAACAACATATGGTATGTGAGCAGTGCATACAAACAACACATGTGTCCAATCAAGTCATTATTTAAGAGACTAAAGAAAAGATTTCAAATGGAAGGAATTCAACATGAGAAGAAGTTCATCTTCTCTCATGGAATTGGAGAAGCAACAGTGGAAGCAAAGGATAGGAGTTTGATGATTCCTTGTGTGCTATACACACCAGAAACAACTCTGAATGTTTAAGTATTGATCAGTTGAAGGATCAAGGCTACGTTGTGCAGTATGGACACAACAAATGTAGTATAAACTACATGTTTGAAGAACAAAGGTGTGACAAAGCAAGTTCAGAGGAAGCACATGTAGAAACTGCCAAAAAGGATGAGAAGGACCACACTCATGATGACACAGAGAGTATGGTTGCAAGACACAACAAGTATCTTGAAGAATACTTTGAATCAATAGATCCAAAGGAAGAATGTTCACTGGTAAGAGGGTTAGAAGAACTCAAGTGGGACAGGAATGATGTACAAGATTACTTGGATGAGGAATACATAAGTATGAATGGAACCTTGTATGCTATAAAGGTAAACTCATTCCCTAGGTTTATATCTTTCTTAAATTTGATCAAGAAAGATAGTATTGTTTACAAGAATTGGGAGGTACTCATGAAGAGGTTTTTGGATATGATAAAATGGTTTTATCTGGTATATTTGAATCAAGATGTGTTAGAGCAAATACCACCGGTCATAGGAGTTGTAGAGATTGATCTATTAGGTCTCTACAAAATGATAGATAGCATGGGAGGCATCTAAGTGTTACTTTTGGTGATAAATGGAAGAAGGTTGCTATGTTACATGGTTTGACAAAAGAAGATGAGGATGCATTGAAGAATTGCTACAAACAATTCATTGAGATGGTGCAGTGTTACTATGAGACAACAATGAAGCCCTGGTTTAGAAAGGAGCCTGAGAAGAATGTGGTTGAAAGTGGCATTGGTTATGCTAAGGAAAAAGGTCCACAGGGCTGTGACTTGTGAGGGGACAGAAGTTGGAATAGGAAAAGCACATGAAGAGTTTGAAGACAGACAATGCAAGAGTACTCATTTTGGTGTTAACTTGGAAGGCAGCATGACTAGGACTGCAGATGATGAATATAGTGCAAGCACATCAGGAAGTAATGACTTCATTGTCATTATTTAAGTTTGGAAGAAACCTACTTAGGAGGATGTTGGCATCAAGACCTTAGGGAGGAGATATAGACCAGATAATGTCCTTGTATGCCAAAAGCTATAGTATATGTTAGTATTAGTATTATGGGTCAAAATGAAGGCCTGCAATGGGTCAAGGTTTGGGCCAAAGGCCAACAAACCAAACAGGCGTTTATTGACAGTTAATATAAGTTAGTTATAAAGTAGTTATTGGTAGTTAAGTTGGTTATGTGACAGTTAGTGTCTAAAGGACACAATGGTTCATGTAAACTGTCATGTCGTTTCACTATGTATAAATAGGAAGTCATATGTATCTCTAAACATCATTCATTCAGTACAATAATATCTATTGTTTCTATATTACTCAATTGCTTACACTGTTTTATTCTCAAATCACTATGGTGAATTACAAGCATGTCATGAATAAGAATTGGCTTCAATATGAACCTGTGCAACATGTTTTACTTGAGATCAAAAGGCTTTATACAAGTTTAGCTCAAGACGAGTTGGGAGGTATGGAGTGCACACTTGTTATACTTAGCTTGATACTGCCACAAATAAGAGCAAGATCTTTTTATGATATTTAATGCATAACATTTTACGCAGAAATGGAGATTTATGGAAAGGTCCAATTTTCTTATAATACATTGCGTTTTATGCAGAAAATAAAGATTCGTCGAGACACAATTGTTTTGCCAACCATTGTGTCTGTTCCTCATAACTGCTCATATAAGTGCTCTTAACTGAATATAATTGTTTTACGGTTGTTTATAAGTAACACATCTTGGTCTCATTTTGAGAACAGAATGTAAAATAATACTCTAAACGTTTTTCATCGATTTATTGTGGTTTTCCCTATGTGTGTTGTATCTCTAGCTTCTTGTTTGTTCTAACAAAAATTTTGCCGTTCCAAAAAATACACTTGTTGCTAAACGAGCTTTTGGTTCAAACCACTAAACGCTTTAAACTCTCATAAGCGCTCTTGAATGCTCCTTGACTGTGTATGATTAACATTGAATTACTTACATTCCAATATGCCTATAAACCATATCTTGAATATTATAAACAGTAATCTATAATCTAACACAAGTGCATCTGGTGGTACATATAAATGGTTAAAAAGAAACAACTATGCTTTGGGGAAAAAAAGTACAATCTAATCTGTAATTGATACAGTGTGCATGAGTTTAATTGGTTTAAGTTTGTACCTATAGAAAATCTTTCTATTTTTAGAAGTAGGATTGACAAATGTAATAAGAATCTTGCCAGGCTCATATACATGAAATAAATTTGAAGTCATTCTCCCAACTTGAGTTCCTTTTTGAACCAAGACATTGTATGAACCTTCATCTTCTGGTACAAATTCTTCTTTGCAACTTACATCACTTCCGGTTACACTTACATCCCAATATACTGTCATCCCCACCTGTTTATTTACCAAAAAGTTCATCGATGAGTATGGAAATCAATTTCAATGCTTTTAACATATTCTTGTTATCATCTTTTGGTATGGGTCATAGTTATGCATCTTTTTCATCTCCACTCTGATGTTGATAACTTGATACCTAAAGGTAAACGAGTCAAACTAATCCAAGTAGTTGCTAAGATGGGCTCAACTCGAGTTTGAATTTTTTTTTAAATAATAGTGTGTGTCCGAGACAGATGCTCATCTATAGTAGTTGCTAAATCTTTAAGGGTCTTGATCCATATACTATGACTCTAATAAATAAATAAAAACCTCGCCTTTAACTTGGATCTCAATAGTAACTTCTTTTACATAAATATTTAAGCTTCTTTGTGCTCATACGGTATACTATTTGATTATTGACCACCAAAATCCACCTGATGGCACTGCAAACTTATAAGCTTGAGCTTGAACTTGTATAGGCTCATTCTTAAGCTCTAAAACTCAGAAACCTCAGCTCATTGATATATATGACTAATCACGAATAATACAATACATTTATATAGATTCATGGTATCCAGCCTTAAGTCATTACATGTTGAATATAGACAGAACAAATTACCTCTGGCGTGAGTATTTCGATGTTCTCTGTTGCGTATCCTTTGAGCTTCATTTCCGTCACTTTTTCATCCGGTGTGAATTCACCGCCTTTTCTTCTTACACCGCCGTATTGAGCCAGAAGGTGTTCAGGCTCTATAAATCTTCATCATATCCAAGCAAAAATTAATCATTCTATGACTAGAAAGAAAGAGCAATTTTTAACATTTTGATCACTGATTTTTGATATCCAACAATTTAACATCACGGTTTTAATGACCTTTACATTAAAAGAGAATAAGAAAGCTAGTAATGCATGATCACCAAATCGTTCAAAACTAAACCATCATAAGCATATATATCATTAATTTCACAAATTTCTCAAAACAAATAGATATACCAGTGGAAAACTAACTTGAGTAGGGTCTCGGTGATTGCCGATGGCAAGAAAAATAAGATTTAATAAGAAAAAAAATAAGAGAAGATAAAATAAGATAAGTAAAAATAAAATCATACATTTGGAATATTAAGTTTTAAATTTTAATCGATTTATGTAATCAGTTTCATTGAATATCTTTAAATTTGTTGCACGAATTATCTATATGTACATTTTTTTTAGGAAAAATTATTGCCGTATCCGTACCCGAGTCTAAAGTTAGGACGGTGTCCCCGTGTCCTAAATATTTTTGGATGACGTATCCGACACTCGGATCCGTACCAATATCGGATACCCGTACCCGTGTCAATGTAACATAGACTGTCATGTCGTTTCACTATGTATAAATAGGAAGACATATGTATCTCTAAACATCATCCATTCAGTACAATAATATCTATTGTTTCTATATTACTCAATTGCTTACACTGTTTTATTCTCAAATCACTATGGTGAATTACAAGCATGTCATGAATAAGAATTGGCTTCAATATGAACCTGTGCAACATGTTTTACTTGAGATCAAAAGGCTTTATACAAGTTTAGCTCAAGACGAGTTGGGAGATATGGAGTGCACACTTGTTATACTTAGCTTGATACTACCACAAATAAGAGCAAGATCTTTTTATGATATTTAATGCATAACATTTTACGCAGAAATGGAGATTTATGGAAAGGTCCAATTTTCTTATAATACATATGCGTTTTATGCAGAAAATAAAGATTCGTCGAGACACAATTGTTTTGCCAACCATTGTGTCTGTTCCTCATAACTGCTCATATAAGTGCTCTTAACTGAATATAATTGTTTTACGGTTGTTTATAAGTAACACATCTTGGTCTCATTTTGAGAACAGAATGTAAAATAATACTCTTAACGTTTTTCATCGATTTATTGTGGTTTTCCCTATGTGTGTTGTATCTCTAGCTTCTTGTTTGTTCTAACAAAAATTTTGCCGTTCCAAAAAATACACTTGTTGCTAAACGAGCTTTTGGTTCAAACCACTAAACGCTTTAAACGCTCATAAGCGCTCTTGAATGCTCCTTGACTGTGTATGATTAACATTGAATTACTTACATTCCAATATGCCTATAAACCATATCTTGAATATTATAAACACTAATCTATAATCTAACACAAGTGCATCTGGTGGTACATATAAATGGCTAAAAAGAAACAACTATGCTTTGGGGAAAAAAAGTACAATCTAATCTGTAATTGATACAGTGTGCATGAGTTTAATTGGTTTAAGTTTGTACCTATAGAAAATCTTTCTATTTTTAGAAGTAGGATTGACAAATGTAATAAGAATCTTGCCAGGCTCATATACATGAAATAAATTTGAAGTCATTCTCCCAACTTGAGTTCCTTTTTGAACCAAGACATTGTATGAACCTTCATCTTCTGGTACAAATTCTTCTTTGCAACTTACATCACTTCCGGTTACACTTACATCCCAATATACTGTCATCCCCACCTGTTTATTTACCAAAAAGTTCATCGATGAGTATGGAAATCAATTTCAATGCTTTTAACATATTCTTGTTATCATCTTTTGGTATGGGTCATAGTTATGCATNGCCTCTTATGATAGGTGTCTTGTATAGATCTACGAACGACTTGGTGTAATAGCATTACTAGCTTTTCTTATTCTCTTTTAATGTAAGTCATTAATACCGTGATGTTAAAATGTTGGATATCAAAATCAGTGACAAATGTTAAAAATTGGGCATCTTTCTTTCTAGTCATAGAATGATTAAATGTTGCTTGATATGATGAATAGATTTAGTAATGCAGAGATCTTGTCTCTCTGACTAACCTTTCTGGCTATACGGGAGGTGTAAGATAAGAAAAAGTGACTGAGATGAATTTTTAACCGCAGAAGTGAGAGTGACAAATAGTGAATCGAAAGATGAAAGGCGCCAAATTGTATACGCTTAATAGAGAATACATCGAATAAACATATGCGCTCTCTATTCATGCAGAAGAGGAGTTTACGATCAGAGACATGCGTATTCCGTTTTTGCCAACCATTGTCGCTGTTCCTCATAACTGCTCATATAGTGCTCTTACTGAAATCACTACATTGTTTTACGGTTTGTTTTATAAGTAACACATTCGTTAGGTCTCATTTTGAGAGACAGAATCGTAATGGTGCATAAAATTAATACTCTTTAACGTTTTTTCATCGATATATTGTCGGCTTTTCCCTAATGTGTGATTTGTAATCTCTAGCTTCCGTTGTTCTAAAAAATTTTGCCGTTCAAAAACAACACTTGTTCTAACGAGCTTGTTGTTAAACCACTAAACTGACTTATAAAACGCTCATGAAAGCGCTCTTGAGATGCTCTTGACTGTTGTATGGATTAACCATTGAATTACTTAAAAATTCCAATATGGCCTATAACCATAATCTTTGTAATACTATACATAGTAAATGAAGCACTTTAGAGATGATGCTTACCTAATATGATCTATATAACAAACAAAGTGCATTTGCTGTGGATATCAGTTATATTAATGATTAGTCAATTATTAAGGCTTAAACAAGAAACAACAAGAGCGCTGAGGTTTTCATGAAGTTTGGGGTAGAGCATTAAAGAAATGAGCCTATACATAGTTCAAGCTCAAGATTATAAGTTTGCAAGTGCCACAGGTGGATTAATAGTAGACATAATACAAATAGTATACCGTAAGCATAGAATACTATATATGCATAATCTAGTAGATTACTATAGAATTACATGTGATGAGTCACTACGTATCTAATACGTGCCGTCTGCGCTCTTCACTTTATTTAGTTTGTTATCGTAGTCACAGCAAGTATAAATCTTTTATGTTCTATAAAGAGAAGATAGAGGCGATTTGAACACTGTTAAATAAGAAGAGCTCATCCTTGCGGAGGCTCACTATAATACATCCCCAGAACAGTCACACTCACTCATCTCGAGTGATGAGCTGCATCATATACTTAGCCAACTTAGAGTTGGCCTTTTTTGAGATATCGACTCGATCTATATCGCTTCATGCCAACCATCTTCTTTATCGTGTGTGGGCGAACTTTTCGTTGTGCAACTCTACTGCAAAAAAAAACTTTTGCTCAGGTATCGAAGAGTTTCATCAACATCCAGAGTGGATATGAAAAAGATCATAAGAGAATATTCCTAGAATATTCTTAATTAAAGAATATTCTAATATAAAATTAAAGAGAATATTCCAAGAATATTCTTAGTCAAAGAATATTCTAATATTCTCTACCATTTAATTATTGTCAAAACATCTTTTGGGTCCGGGATGTCATTCACTTGATGGGTGTACACTCCGTACCTCCAAACCCATTTCCAAGTATCATGATTATATCCCTCAATTACACTAAATTACTAACAGGCTTCACATACATAACTTTGTACTTTCTTGTCATCAATCTCATATTTAATGTATAGAATGCAAAAAACCACATTGGAACATTGACAATCACCTGTATCATACCCAAAGCAGATGTACCTTTTCACAATCAGCTGCTAGAAATTGCATTAGTTATATTAAAACATTGTGGTTTTGATAAGAACTTACAAATCTAAAAATAAGCCCGGGATAATTCTCCTGCAAAATAGAGAAATACTTCTTACTGCCCTGAAACAACTCATTCAAGAGCGGTCTCGGTATATTCTTCACATCAATAATCTGAATAACAGAATCCGATCCATTGGGTTTAAAGTCAAGTTTACGTATACACCCTTCCATTAACTTAATCCGCCATCTTAAAAACTCGTCACATGATTCTGTATTCCCTAATCTTTTCCACAACATTTCCTTATCTTTAAAACCTTCATATAACTGATAACACAACGGATGTCCAGTATTATCCGTACCTTCAATAATTCCAATATTATCAAGATCAACCCCAAACGTTTCGTCCAACACACTATCTACATTAAAATCCTCCCTCCACATAAGAGTGCTTGCAATCATTTCAAGCGCGTTTTGCGCGTTATAATCTTTAGCTTTTAAAAATTTCTTAAGAATAAGGTCGGTGCGTTCATAACCTTTACTAGGTAACAATGGGACACCCCATAGTTTGATTTCACGTAGGTTTTTTGATGATTTGTATTTGTCTGTTATAAGGGTGTAATTTATTATTGAATCTTCAAGTTTTATACGTAGATCAATTAATGCTTTCCGTTTCTTTTTCCTCATTTCTGCAATGACTGGTGTCTCTTGTTCGGTTTTGGGCGTTGGGTCTCCTTCGATTGTATCATGGAATGTTTCGTTTGGCGATTGTGGGTCTTTGTCGTCTTCCATTGTTTCGGGGTATTGAGCCCTGGCACTGTGTTGGTGACCGAAAACTCGCCGGAAAGTGGTGGTTTTGGGGGTGATTTGTTTGTGGGAGGATTGTTTTTGTTTATAAGTTTGTGGTTAATGCTTTCTTGCGTTTGTTTTTGCGACACTAATTTGCTTGCTAAAATAATGTTTGTCAGGTGACCACATAATTTCATTTCAACACGAGGGAAATCCATTTTAATTGGATTATTGGACAGTTGTGTATGAAAGACAGAGATTCAGTGAACAAAAAGGAGACGCTGTAACATTTAAAAAAAGGAATTGATTTGCACTTTCAAAAATGATTGTGACACTCTATTTGTGCATTAAATATTTGTACCGTATTAATATTGTGTTTCAACTGTTTGTACATATGAGTGTCCCAATAACATTTTGAAGTGTGCAAATCACCTCCCTTTAAAAAATGTTACATGTGTTAAAATATACGGATTATATAAGTTGTATAAAATCACAAAAATTACATTTTATATTTCAAACATGTACTGGATGGTACGAACTACGAACACAAAATTTTACCTCAAGTATGCACAAATGAAACTTTTGTGAAATCATCATAGTTCCAAATTTTATCAAGACTACTTGCCATTTCAAAATATCTATAAAAGGAATTTGACATAGTTCAAACACCAGATCAGCTAACCACGTCTACATAATAAAGGCAGGCGTATACCATAGATAAAATGTTAGCTGAGTGGATTCTCTGTTGTCAACAAATTATGAAATGTAAACAATCACAAAGTATGTAAAGATAGTTTTTCCACCAACAAATATGCAACAACAGATAATTCTTTGTTTAAAGATAACTAACAGCACTAATAGACACAAAAGCTAGTAAATCCTGCACAAATGCTCACAACCCTTGACTAATTCTAAAGTTTGTTGCACGGTTATTTTAACATCTAAACAAGTCCTGAAATACCTACATTTCTATCTAGAGATAGGTCATGCTTATGTACTTCCGATATATGATGAAAGCGTTACCAAATACTTTGAGCTTAGAAGCACCTGAAACCTATCTTCAAAGCCGTTATGACTCCCGGTATGATGTTAAGTCGAATGTCAAAGTTCTTGAACAGCTGCAGTAGAAAAACATAGGAAACGTCAGTAATACATTAGACTGGTCTGGCCTCTATCTTGCTCACAAAACCCTTTGGGGGTGTTTGGGATTGCTATCAGCACTGGCTTGACTAATAAAAGATGTTTGAGATTTGCTTATCTGATGAACAAATTTTATGATTGAACTTTTCATTTGTGATTTGCGTTCTCTAATTTAAACGTTAGAAAGTAAATTATTTGAATTATCATATACTACTTCGTATTTGTACACATCTCTACATTTTGGGACTTGTCATGTTTTAGTTTATAAAATGAAAAAAATAGAAGCATATTAGAAAAATAATAATAATACTGTAATAATAAAGCTTACCCTCTTTCGGAGTCCCTATAAACCCCAACCAAGGCTTCAGCCTTGTCATAAAAAGTATCCTTGAGTGAAATCACAATACTCTGGAACCCATTCCCTTCAAGAAAATCTTGACTAGCCCTTTCTCCTCCACACGATTTTGATCTGATGAATCCAGCAACCTTAGCAACATTAAGATTATCTAGAGCTGCATCCACCTCATCCAGTATAAAAAACGGTGACGGCTTATAACTGGGAAAAAATAGAAAAACATTAATAGGTTAAAAGTTGCTTAAATAGTGAAAAATAAAAAATGTTTAAAGATGTACCTGTGGATGGAGAAAAGTAAAGCAAGGGCCGCGACGGTCTTTTCCCCACCTGATAATAGCTCCATATCCCGAAAACGTTTGGTAGGGGGCATAGTTGAGTATTTGATGCCATGTAAGAATGGTTCATCCACATTTTCTAAGTTTAAATACGCGGTCCCACCCAGAGGATGTGTGCTGCTTTTCGTGAGTTGTTTGTAGATTTTGTCAATATTACCAGAAATATGGTTAAAAGCATCCATAAAGCATGAAAGCCTGTAGAGAAACTCCAGCATTAATACAAGTTTCGGTACAACAGTTTACATGTTCAGTTACGAATATATATACACGGGTTTTTAAGCATAAAATACCAATTCATTTGCCCCGTTTCAAATCACTGTACCGCCTTTTTGAACATTTGAGTCATTCAAAGATGGTTTTGAGTCCTGTTTGGGTCACTTTGTAGTTTGTACCCATAATCTAAGTATTATTCATTTAACTTTTCACACTATATATAATACATTTTTACAGGGAAAAAAAAAAAAAAAAAAAAAAAAAAAAAAAAAAAAAAATAGGTAAGCAAGGGATTTTTGCTTTAAACTAAACTACCATGATCCGGTCAAACCATTTTTATCGAACTCAGATGTACAGAAAATTGGCAACAATGACAAACGGAAAACATTAAAAGCATGTGTGTATTTTATACGAAAAAAAGACGCCAGATAAATAAATGATAATGCAAAAGTTTTACCTCCTATCCCTCACAAGTTTGCCAAACCCCTGTTGAGCGTATTCGCTTCCCTTCATCTCCTGGCCTCTCTCAAACTCTTTGCTCGT